>JZKD02S0392836.1:844581-865366 GCA_000966675.3 Picea glauca | reverse complement strand
AATTTAAAACCTCCATCAACATTACTTTATTAAATTGAATAAAATAATACTTAAAAAATAAAAAATATAACTTTATAACTTATCAAAAGTTAAGTTAAAATATTACACAATTATCATAATTTATAATTTGATATATTTAATAAAAAATAAAATAAAATTGTAAAAATATAACTTCATAACTCATCAAAAGTTAAGTTAAAATATTACACAATTATCATAATTTGTAATTTGATATATTTAATAAAAAATAAAATAAAATTGTAAAATTTAAGTTTTAATTTCTAAGTAAATAATTGTAAATTAAACTTAAAATAACTAATTATATATAATTTTAAATTTTTTTATATACATAATTTTATTTATTAAAATATATAACCAATTCAAAACAACAAACTAAAATAAAAATCATAAATACTTCAAAACAACAAAATACGATAATAAAAAATATAAAATCATAAACCATGTTCCTTTTATTGATGATTTTTTTAAAAATTACATAAGTTTATGTCTTTATGTTTTAAAGACCCAAAAACTTACACAATACTAACCTCACACTTTAAAACAACAAACTAAGATGCTAGGAGCTCTTGACAGAAATAAACATGCTCGCTTTATTTACTTTCATGACTTGTTCTTATTTTTACGTCACCTACTCCCAAATATATGTTTGTACATAAAAATCAAGATTATTGGTTATTAATGAAGTTATCCTTCTTTATGAAAATCAAGATTATTGATTATTAATGCATCTAATGCTATTAATGCTATAAATGTATGGAGGAACATTTTACATATCTCATATTAAGTATATAAAGTCATGATATAAGATTTTGTATAATTTAGCATTTAAATGTTTATACTATAAATGTATGGAGGAACATTTTACATATCTCATATTAAGTATATAAAGTCATGATATAAGATTTTGTATAATTTAGCATTTAAATGTTTATATTTAGTGTATATTTTTATTTTAACACTTATTAAATGAGACTAGTTTGAGTGATTGGATGGAATGATTATTATCTTCCCCACCAAAGTTCATTTCTCGCTATTAGTATTAGAAGTCACCTTTGGATTGTGGCAGAGGTAAGCCCAATACCCATCAGTTTTATGTCACAATGAATAAATTTAAGGGTGGTCTAATGGATGTAGTCTCGAGATTATAGCGCTTTAACTTAGAAAAAATTGGGCTGACATGCATAAGTAGATGAGGTCTTGATCTATCTTCAGTGAGTAAGTTGTAGTAAATGGTGAGTAGGAGGAAGAATGGGTGAGGAAATGTAGAGGTCTGCTATGGACATCGGGTCTTCAACAACCTAAGGAGGAAAATCTCCGAATCCAAGATCTTCTTGAACTCAAAAACTTCAGGAAATTGAAACCATCATAACAATATTGCAATCAAACATACATTACAATACAGTCACAACAATTCGACCGGATCACCCATGTCCGAGTCTTCAAGATCAGAAGCAAAGGAGATGCTAAGAAAGTTGACTGTCATTAAACAAGAAGTCTCAAATGGCAACACATAACCAGAGAATCAGAGGCTTCATTAAAACTTTACAAGAAGGGAGCTTAGCTCAACCATCGACCCTAACGAAATATCAAAACTGAGTATTTATACTCAGAATAATTCACCACCATGAGAGATGTGACCTGGCTATTACATTCAAAGCTTTGTGTCTGTATCTTCTTCTGTCAAATGCAATCTTAGATCAATATGGGCTTTGCAGGAGAATCCGCTGACAAGGGAACTTTGGGCTGACAGTCCTCTCCCACGACCATTCCTTTCACGCTTTCTATTTATGTGGTGATACGAGGTTTCAACCACCTTCCCCATTTTCATTAACTACTTTCATCGGGATTAGGGTGAGGCCTGACACCCATGAATGTCCCAGGTGAGCTCACGACTCCTTCGAGTCAATTCCGACACCTCGAAGTCACGCAGATCTTTCTCTGTGACCAACTTGAGCGCTTTGATCCTTTGCGCGACTCCTTTTCATCTAACCCTGGGCCGCGACCGTGTGCCTAATTCCTAGGTGTTTCAGGATTTCGTGTTTCGTGAGCTTGCATTGTGATCCTGCTGAGATTTCTGTATCGCGAAAGCACGGTTGTTTGGATTGGGTGACGTGTATCCCTTTGAATCAGACGACCCTGCTGAACATCGACATTTCGGGACCTTGGGTCGTCGACATTTCTCACTTCGACTTCCCCGAAACGCCTTTCTCAATGCTGATCTTGCACCACGTATTTTTATGGAATGGACAGTCAAGATCATTTCGGGACTTTGCATGTCGCGAGTCTTCAAGACTCTACCCTCCTACTTTTCCTGACTCGTAGAATCACGAAAAGTTGATCCATCGGTCCAGATCTCTACTTTGATCAATGGCTGCGATCTTATCATGATTTCACATTTCATGAGTTCTGATGACTTGCTCCTTGACCGCTCCATCTCACGAAACCCCGAAATTCTAATCTTGCGCCACACGTCCTTCCCCGTACCAACAAATAGGATTTACCTTGAGATTTTAGACCTCAGTTTGATGCTAAACTTGGTGCAATTGTATGATCCCAATCACCCACTGGCCGTCGATCCGATCTGCTTGATGGATCTCCACCGCCGAAAGTTGATCTAGTTCGCTCACTTGATTTGAGTTGATGTTGGACTGCTTCAAGTGCTGCGCCTAGTTCTCATGAATGAGGCCTGTGTAGTTTACTTGAATGACTGGCTAAGGGCTCGAGAGAACAAAGATCAACGACAAATATGAAGAGGGGAATGATCGACCTAAGAGAGAATTGGAAGATTGAGGGTCAACACTTCTCAGGCAGACAAAGAAGAAAACTATAAGCCAAAAGGGAAAGCCTTACGATTAGGTCTACAAAAGGAGGATAGACAGAAAAAAATACTGACTTGGGTAGAAACCACAAAATCCTAAGGATTTGACAAGTTTATGTGATAACATTTGGCTCAACAGGGTATGGCATGCTCCCTATGAGTTGCCAAGAACAAGTAGTTCCAGTGCCTTAGCTTTGGGTTATGAAGTCTCCTATTAAAAACAAAATAAACATAAAACAGGGACAATATTTACAATGGTAGGAAGCCCACTGCGGCTTTAAACAAAAAACTTTTTCAGGAAGTGCCCATTTACAAGGCTTCCAAAAACTGCGTTACTCTTCAAATTCTGCAACATGTAAGTATTATTTGAAAGTGTCTTAGAAATATTGAAGGGTCCAATCCAAAGGGATTCAAATTTACCATGCTTTCCCTTGTCCTGTCTGGGTGCATCCCATTTGAGTACTAAATCTCCCATCTGGAAATATTTTTCTTTGCTCTTCTTGTCAAACGACTGCTTGATCTTCTGCTGATGGTCATGTGCCCTATCCAACAACTTTTCTTTGGTTTCCTACACTTTTTCCAATTGTAATATTCTCCTGACCATGTCATCAGGTTCTCCTTGACAGTCTTGGAAGAATTTTTCCATCGTCAAGGCAAGCTGAGAAGGAAAAATGGCTTGAACTCCATACACAAGATGAAAAAGAGAGGTGCCAAGAGACCTCTTTGTTGTTACTCTATCGTACCACAAAGCAAGCTTGAGCTTTGAATCCCATGCTTTCTTGTTGTCATCTAACAATATTTTGATAATCTTTACAAGGCTCTTGTTAGAGGATTCTGCCAGTCCATTCCCTTGGGGGTAGTAGGGAGTTGAGTGAATCAATGAAATTCTGAACTGCTCACAAAACTGGAGTAATGGCTCGACCATGAAGGATGCAACATTATCAGTGACGATCCTTTTCGGACAACTAAACCTTGCTATAATATCTTCAAGAAAACCAACGATTACTTTGTGAGAAGCACTCCTTGTGGGGATAGATTCTATCCATTTGGTGAAGTAATCGGTGGTAGTCAAGATCCATCTATGCTGACCACTCGAAGGAGGATGAGTCTCCCCAATAAATTCTAGGCCCCACTGCTAAAAGGGTCCTGTAGCTACCACAATATTCAATGGAAGAGACTTGAGTTGCTGCTTCCCAGAGAATTTCTGACATTTGATGCAAACCCTGATTTTCACACAGACATCAGTGAATAGAGTAGGCTAGAAGTACCCAACCATAAGAATTTTGTAGGCTATGGTCCTCCAGAAATGATGTCCCCCACACAAGCTGTCATGAAAATCAAACATAATCTTTTGGGCCTCCTGTGGGTCTAAACATCTTAGAAGCACACCTAGAGGGTCTTTCCAATATAAGACCTAGTCGATAAGGCAATATCTCATTGCTTTGAGCTTTAAAGATCTTGCCTTTCTTTTTCCCATACCATCAGAGGGACTTAGCTCTTGCATAAAATATGTAATGTCTTTATACCATGTGCATTCTGCCAATGGAGGGTTGTCTTGAGAACTTTTGTCAGACAACTCAGCTTGCTAATCTTCTGGGCAAGTGTTGATGAAATTGACCCCCAAAGATTTACAATTAGATTCAACCAATAACTTGGCTAAACCCTAGCCTTTAACTAGCTTGGTGGGTTTTATTTCCAGATCAAATTCAAGGATTGCAGCAATCCACTTGCTCCTTCTCATGTCTATGTAAGGCTGAATGAGAATGTCCTTCACAAAAGCTGAAGGAACATATGCAATGATTTTTGAATGCAGAACATGGACTCTGAAATCTTTAAGAGATTTCACCAAGGCATAGGCCTGCTTCTCCATGATGTCATATCTGACCTCTATGTCTCTTAGCGCTCTCTTGAAAAAGGAAATAGGCTGCTCCAACCCTGCATCATTCTTTTGTATCAAAATAGCAGCCACTGTATCAAATGAAGCAAAGGAAAAAATCAGAAAATCCTTGGAATAATCAGGACTAACTAGCACAGGTGCTTCAGTCAGTTCCTTTTTGATTTGATTGAAGGATTCTCTGGATTCGACAGTCCATTTTAATTCGTTCCCTTTCCTGAGAATGGATGCGATATGCCTCACCAATTCAACAAAATTTGAAACAAACCTTCTTAGAAAATTGATTTTTCCCAGGAAGGACTAAACCTCCTTCTTAGATATGGGAAGAAACAAGGTTTTAATGGATTCCACCCTACTTTAATCAATCCTAACCCCCTCAGTTGATACAATGTATCCCAACAATTTTCCCTCCTGCATGGAAAATAAAGACTTCTTGGGATTTAGGGAGAGACCAAACCTTCTGCATTTCGAGAAGACCTTTCTCAGATGTTGACGATGTTCTTTATCAGATTTGGAGAAGACTGTTATGTCATCCAGATAGATGACCACAAATTTGTCTCTTTCCCCAATGAAGGCGATGTCCATGGCTCATTGGAATGTTCCTGCGTTCATCAATCCAAAGGGAATTTTGGCATACATGAATGTGCCCCAAGGAGTGGTGAAGTTTGTCTTTTCTTTGTCTTCAGGAAGGACAAAGATCTGATTGTAGCCAAAAAATTCATCAATCATGGAAAGTCTAGATGCACCTATCACCCTCTGCAATATGTGTTCCATCTTTGGCAAAGGGTAATTTTCCTTCTTAGAGCTTCTGTTTAGATTTCTGAAGTCAACACACAGTCTGATTTATCCATTTTTCTTTCTCACCGGGACTAGGTTGGCTACCCATTCAGAATATCTCAAAGGGATAATGATTTGGACATCCAACAACTTCTTTACCTCCCTTTCCATAATAGGCAACAACATATGATTTATTTGTCTTAATTTCCACCTGAATGGTTTGGCCTCATCTTTCAATGGGATCTTATGCTCAATGACAACTGTGTCGTATGTTTTGAGGTCTTTATAGGTCCAAGCAAACAACATCAACAAATTCTTTTAATATCTCAGTATACTCGACTCTATGCTCCCTTGAAAAGCTTCTTGACAACTTGACGAACTTTGGATTCCTCTCTGTGCCAATATTTCACTCGGCCACATCAACATCATCATTTGAGACTTTACCCTTCAATTCCACATCATTTCTGTCGAATAACCTTTCCAGAGGGACTAGTCCTTTGGGAATGTGGTTGCTAGGCAACTGAACAATATGGTGATTAGAAATTTTATTTAGAAATATATCAGTGTGAGGGTCACCTTCATAATCATGATCCCGATCAATGTGTAATGTAGAGAACTCATCGACATAATCAAGAAATTTTCTGATCTCAAGATCGTCCTTGAACACCTTCCAATACTTGATATTGTCAGGTACAAAGGGCCTATATCTTACCTCAACATCATACCTGAGCTTAGGTGACAATGAGATTCTGAAATTGCTTGCTGATATAGCCAAAGAGTCAGCCATGACATTCTCTTCTCTTGGAATGAATGAAATGTTGAAAGCCGAGAAAAAACTGTTAACCAGATCCCACACTTTGTTTCTATATGATATCAGTCGAGGGTGTTTGGCCTAATAAATATTCCCGATCTGCTGAAAAATCAACCCAGCATCCCCGAACACTGATATCTCTTCAATTACCATGTCTTTTGCAATGCTCAATCCCAAAATAAGAGCTTCATATTCTACCACATTATTGGTAGTTTCATATTCTAACTTGAATGACAAAGATACAATTTCTTGAAAAGAAGAAACAAGGACCACTCCAACTCCAATGCCTTCTCTAGAAGAGGCTCCGTCAAAGAACATTTTCCACATAGAGGTAATTAGAGGAGGATCTTCACAGAGGGTAAGGGACTGCTTTCTAATTTCAAGAGGGGATTTAGGAGAAGCACTGAGCTGTAACAAGCTAGATCCCAAATCAACATCAAGGGAAAAGATAGGATGATTGGTGGGGTCTTCTTCATCACTAATGATATAGGCCAACTGATCTTCTCTAAACAATCTTCTATGTTTCCCCCCAAATACAGGAATGGTAGCATATATGAGGTCCATTTGCAATGTTCCTCCGAGTCTTTTTATCCAATATCTTGACAAAATCATGTCAAACTTAGGAGGAACGTCAACTACCACGATATCCATGACCACGCTTTTCATGGGCAACTAGAACAAGGTTACGACCAGATCTTTGATGACCCCAAGACATTGCACTCTCCTTGAATCAAAAGAATAAAAATCATGATAAGCCTTTGTGATTTCTAACTCGAGTTCTTCCATGACAGTTTTGGGCATGTTATGAGAGGCCCATGAACCCATCAGACAATTATGCAGTACCTTGTCATGTATATTTAGGGATGTATAGAAGGGAGGGGATGAATCATCTCTGTCTTCTATCATGGGACCTAAGATAACTGTTGGCTCTTCATGTTGAAGGTTGATTGAGTCTGAGGGATGATACAAAGGTTTAGGCAGCAATAGTTTAGATAGGGATCTCTTAAAGTCTTCATTCTTGACCAGCTCTGAAAGGGGTACCAGGATCCTAATCTTCTGAATTTCATGCTCAAAGTTAAAATAGGAGGTGGGCTTCAGAATTTCCTTTACCTCTGGGATATGACTTTTGGCTATTGGTGGGGGATTCTGTGATTTCTTTTCCTTGTTGGTGTTTGTTGTGTCTTTGTTAGGCCTTTCTGCTCTGGTAGGTTGATCATGAACATCGGGTTTTCCTTCTTTATTTTTAGGCCTAAGTTTGTATCTATTTGGGTTGCTACTGGCCTTGTCCCCCTTTCTCAACTCGTTTAATTGAATGTCTATGAGAGACTCCTCATATGCTGATTCAGTTAAGTGAGGAGAAGGAGAAATGTCTTCAAGACAATGAATTTCTGGATCAAGGTCCTCTTCCTCTCCACCATCATCTGCGACAAGGTTGTTTTGAAGGGGGGTCTGGATTTTCTGATCATCCCTATCTCTGTTCCGAGGTTCTCTTTGCATAATCTGAGGAGCATTGTTATTTGGCCTCCTAAAGTTACCTCCGTTATCAATATTTTGAGGATTTATGTATGTCTGCTTCCCCTCTAATTCCAACCTTTCCATTTTGGCTGAAAGTGATTTTAGTAACTTGGTTACTTTGTCCATTTGAGGGTGGGAGGCAGAGGAACTGGAGGTTGACACTTCAACTCTTCCCCTTCCTTTGTCTATGCTAGCCTTATTTCTGAGTTGGTCGACTGCCAATATGTTAGACTCTACTTCTAGGGCTGCATCTTACATATGCGCCAAGGAGGTAGCTCCTTGCTCTTAACAGGAGGCAGAAGTCAGGGTCAAAAGCACTAGCATAGGTAATTTTGGCAGAGGATTCTATAGGATTTATCTTAGCAGGGATCTTATTGTACATTTTGTTGAATCTTTTGGAGAAGTTAGAGATAGGCTCTCCCTCTTTTCTCTTTAGGGACCCGTACTTTGTGATATAATACATGAAGTCCTTTTTATCCCCCCACTGTCTAGGGAAGATGTCATCTAAAGCCTCAATCCCATCAATGGATCCAGGGGCCAGGGCCCTAAAACACTTTTTGGCTTCTCCATCAAGACTGTGGTAAAAAATCCTCATCGACACATCTTCATTTACTATGACATAGTTATCAACATAAATATAGAAAGCTGCAAGGTGCTCCTCTGTAGTAATATTTCTCTCCCCCGTAAACTTAGGTAACTTCTTAAGGTAGCCACCGGCGGGGAGGGAATTAAGAGGCTGAGGAAAACAAGAGGGGCGTATCTGTTAGCTACTATAGCATCCATTCTATTTCTGGGGGTATTAGCTCCCGCCATAGGGATTGTTGTTCCATAGTTTATACTTAAGGCTTTAAAGTATTAAGTCTAGGCATCCGAAAAGGTAAAGAGGGTTTAAAATACATAAAGAGAAAAACAGTTCTTTAGGAAAGAAGTTATGGCTGATTTCTGAGTTGTCTTTGTCTAGATTCAAACATTCCTGTATACTTATGTCATGTTCAATGGATTCCCATGAATGTTCAAGTTCGACCCGAGTGGTGGCAGTTTCTAACATAGTATTAAACAACGTTAAAGCAATGCTGGTCGGATCTGTGAGCCTGGGTTCAATGTTAGGTTGTCTTGCAACAGGTACAGTCATGGAGGAAAATAAGGTTTAAATATCTGTTGTTTAGGTTTGCTGTTTCTATTTTAGATTATATGAGAAAAGTTCCTAAATTTAAATTAATAATATAACAATTTTCAGAGGTTGTTTCTCGTATCTGAGTTAAATTGAAAATAATGAATATGATGAAAGAAGACATAAATATGTTCAAACAACGTGAGACATCAATCATGGAAGAACCTCACTTTGTGACAGAAGAAGAAATTGGACAAGTAACCTTTAATGAAGCATAAAATATGGTGATCTAAGTAGTTCATAGGTCTTGTATCTGTTGATAGCAAACACAGAGGAAAACATGTAAAATAATTAGATGACTAAATAACAAATAACCACAGTAGATGTTGTACTAAGCTGTAGTTAAACATTCATCAAAGATATATAAGAAGTGACGCTGAATATGAAGAAACAAAAGAACACATAACTTAGGTTCGACGGAATCTGGAGTCTCCGATTTGCATTTGTATTAATTCTGGTAAAGGAAAAAATTCTTTGCTACAATTGACCAAAAAAAATAAAATCCCTCTGTAATTCTTTTGAAATTATATTTATACAAAGGTTCTCAACCCTAGATGCTTGGAACTTTCCTTACTCCTAGATACTTAATGGTTACAAAAATAAAGACTTGAACCATTCCACTGGTTTCTTTCCTATCTTCTTACATACACCGGTATAATGAAAAGCATGTATTATTTCATCATTTCTTTGAAGTACTTGCTTCACTTGGCTCAACACACTCGACCCACCTCCTTATAAACTATGCTAATATTTTCAAAGGCTCCGATGCATCCTTTGCTTCAAACATATACAACTTCCTTTGAATTTTCAGCAGCCTGTCCTCAATCCTTTTATCCTCAAATTTTACTAATTGTAACTGTAAGTTTGGATTCACCAACCATTTTTCCATTTGTGCAAAATTGACTTGTGTCAATTGCGAAATTTCAATTTGAGTTTCATTCAAGCTCTCTTTTATGTTCAATTGATGCCTTATAACATTTATCTGTCCTAATAGTCCAGGACAATCACCCTTTCCAATGCCTAGCGATTTTTTATCCAACACATCGAAGGTCTCTTCATAACCTTCCTTTAATTCTTTGGCAAATATATTGCTCTCAACTATATTGGCTTCCCATGTTTTTAGTAGTATGTCTCCTCTTATTTGTTCTGCGACAGACAACCTAGGAGTTACTAATACTTCTTCTGTAGCCTAAAATATAACTGCTTTCTGAAAAGCAGCCCGGGCTACTGTAACCTCTCTCTCTTTGAAAGCAATGTTCTCTAATGATTGAATTACTTCCCGAAAATAGTTTTGAATGATCTCTACTTTAGAAAACAGGCTTTGTTGTTCTGCCTCTAGCTTCTGATGCACTTCCAGTGCCTGGGCTTGAAACACTGTTACATTTACAACCTGGATTTCAGTAGAACTCAACTTAGATTGCAGTTGCCTTACTAATTCCTCTTGCTTGATGACTTGCCCTTGTTTGGCTTGCATATTTTTACACATCTCATCTAAACTAGACTTGAGTAATTGAATATCCTATTTTTCAGCAGCTCTGGCCCGTTCCAGTCCTTTAATTATCTCATCTCTAATATTTTTCTTTGTATTTCTTATTTGAACATGCAATTGGGCTATCATTTGATTCCTTTGTTTCAGCCTTGCTTTCAAATTATCAATTGAAAACAAATTGGCGGTAGTGAAAGCTCCCAGAGAGCATGCTACCTCTGTGGCAAAATCCTCCTCTTCTAAATTTTGTCCATCCACAAGTATCCCGTGCTTTTTGACCAATGTACCTTCTTTTAGGTGCGTTTCTTGTTTCACTACAACTTTTCTCTTTTTACTGAAAAAGAATTAAGAGGAAGGTATGTATTCAATAGAGATTGGGGTAAGGTCACTTACATACATAGTTTCGAGACGGGGAGTCCCAAAACTTGACTATAAAGGAGTCGATGCTATAATAGGTCTGCCTAACTCTGTGAATTGTGTTCCTTCTATTGTTTTGGAGGTATCGACAGGAATAGTTGACGATAAAGGAGAAGCCATTTTATTAAGTTTTAAAGGTGTCTCGAATTTGGAATCTGTTTCAGAACCTGGATGCTCTGTCTGCGAAGTTTCTGATATTTGTGAAGACACTTCAAGATTCTTTGGTTTTTCCTCGGTAGTCCTTTTATCCAAAGAATTTGGTTCAAAACTTGGAGGTATACTTTCTTGTTCTGAAGGAGGGGTTGTCAATTCTCCTTGAAGTATCTTGGGCAACCTAGCTCATCTGTGATTTTGGAAAGCAAGAAAGATGGCCTATAGATCAATAGATAATGCTTGGAATCTGTCTAATATTTCCTCATAAGCTCTGATTCCTTTAAATACGTCATCATAGGGGGAGTCTTCATGCTCATATGTTTTCATATTGCAATGAGGTATATGATTTCCAAAAAATTGATATGGATCATGATTTATGAGTTCAATATCTGCCAATTTAATGTCCTCTAATGCTGCAACTTCTACCTTGGAATGACCAAAATTTAGCAGTGAAAACCTCCCGATCTGTATAGGAAAAGATGGCCATAATTTCTTCTGAACTACTTTTAACTCTTTACTGATGCCTCTTGTTATTATCTGGTATGCAGCTTCTCTGCACACCAGTCTGTCAGGGAGAAATTTTGGGAGAGCATGAGGGGGAATTGAACATCTGAAGACTCTAACATAAGAGAAATTCTCTTCGATAAACCAATCTGCAACTGTCTTGAGGTTTCCCATGATTTTATCCGAAATCCGAGGGGGTGGGTATCCATACAATATTTGGTGCACAGGAATCACTACATAGTGACATATTTTGTAAAATAAGTCTTTTGCTTTTTCTTCCCATAGTTGAGAATGATAGAAATGGATGGGTTCTGTACATGTTGGATTCCAGCTCCAATTCATCAATGGGAAAGGGGTCATATAACATATAACATCCATGAAATACACTGCCATATAAATATACGCAGGTTGGCATTTTTAATTTGCCAATTGGTACTCAACAATCTCCTTGGTTAGGTTATCTGATAGAATCTTATGCCAGTTGAAAGTGTAACCCTCAACTACCTTGTGTATAATTTGCACCCATTCTATAGGGAAATGGGTAGGGATTTTCCTCCCAAATAGTCTACATAACATCATTGCTATATAAACTATATATTCATTTAACGATGCTATGGCATAAATTCCATGGGTATCAGCTCTAAATTTTGCTGGAATTCCCCACCATGCTTTGATTATATCTGGATAGGTTTGGTCAAATTCTGTACACTCCTTTCGTTGAAAATATTCTACGAATTTGGCATTATAAATATATTTAGAAACAAGGGATATCTTTCACATTACTTGAATGTGTTCTAGCCTGAATGAGTCGACGACGACCTTTTGATGGTTCGTGATACTCATGGTCTGCACATCGGTTTTCATCAGAGCCCGGTTTATCATGTCATTGTATGGCATGAGCTTCGGCCGTGTAGCTATTTTATGGAGCTCGACCTCTACTATATCTCTGAGTTTATTTTCAGTCTTATCAGTCCTTTCATTTCCAAAATCGTCTGGGCAATTCCTAACCTCATGCTCCAAGATTACAAAAATCTGCATCCAAGACCTGACCGAATCTACAACATGTGGTGTGGTATCAGATAGAACATATGAGTTCGGATTTGAGCTTTCATTGGCATAATCACTCTTTTTCTACATTTTCCTAGGTGCCATGATACCTGTGATAAAAATCAAGTAGCTATTACAGAAAAGAAGGCGTAAGCTTTCTCAGATACAACTTGCTAATTTGCTAAAAGTGAGAAAGAAATTTGAATTAGAAACCTTTATTTGCCTTTAGCCTACCTTAATTAGATTGTGCTTCTACGGGCAATAAATTCATTCGCCTTAACGAGGAGAGTACAAATGGAGATACACGTCTTACACTATAATATATTTCATTAATCTATAATAAATGCTGCCAAATATTGACGATTCGAAACCAGGATTTCGAATGAAATGTCTTTGAAAAATCCCGAAAAGCGAAAATGCGAAAAACCAATTTATATTGTTAACCTTTGTTTTGATGTTAAGTTAATCTCACTTAAGCACTTAATACTTTCGGGACTTCATGTTTCGGTGTTTTTTGAGCGTGATAAGTGATAATTCTCCGATTTCCCAAAATCCGATTGATTAACAATATATTAAGTATGTTTAAACTTTAATTAATCGCGATTAAAAGGGATTTCGTGAATTACACATCAACATTTTGAACCGTCGTTTGAGTTGAGATTCCCGAAAATGAAAATATGATAAGCTTAGATTACTGTTAAACATTTTTAATTATTATTATTAACTTGGTTTAACTTCTTTTAAATTTACTTTTCGTGACTTCGATATTGAGACTTTGGGGTTGTCGTTAAATATCAAACTGCGTAAATAGTAGAACCCTGAAACCCGAAACCCGAAACTCTTGAATTTTTTTTCATGTTTTGACCCCTTTTCAAAACCAAGGGAAGCTCCATAATCAAAAAATTTATTTTAGTTTAATGTTTTTAGGAAAAATAAAGTTTGTTTCAACATAGGCTCCATCTAGGGATCTCGTCTCCTTGCGGGATGAGAAGAACATGTAAACCGAGTGCCTTCATTGGGCGAATGGAGTCATTATTGCAGATCTGTGAAACACATTCTGGAGGAAACACAAAACATGGCTTTAAGATTTAATCCTTGACTTTGAAAACTCTTCAAAACTAGAACATTCTGTGATCTCGAGTTAGGCTTAAAATAATCTTCCTTTCCTAAAATTGACCTCAGATTTGTAAGAGGTAATCAAAACAACCTTAAACATTCTACCAGGTTTTATTTGATCTTGTTTGCATCAAGGTGAAGTAATTCCAATGTTTTAAGTCAGGTAATCCCATAAGCTTAGAATGTAGATCTAGTCGAAAATAGAAGTAGTTACCAGAGAATCTTGTAATTCATGTATAACAACCTATCAGATATGTAGACATTGCTTCACTGCCAACAAGCCTATTCAATATCCCGATGAAGTTATTAGATTTCCCATATTGAATTTCCTTTCACCACTTCCATTGGTATTTTAGCATTTAAATGTTGAGATGAGGGAAATCATATAATGAATTTCCTTTGTTCATCTCTTTGGACTAGATGGGGGCAATCATTTAGATGAATTTCCTTTCACCATCTGTCTCTTTTTTTTTAAAATGAAGTGGGGGAAATCATTTAGTATGCAATATACCCGGGAAAATATATGTTTATAATTTAACAACAAAGGTTTGTAAACTCACTTTAATTGCTCTGGACTAATCCTCTCCTGACCTTCAAACATCTTTGGCTTCAGGGAGATTCTTAAGGGGAATTCTTATTATATTTTTCAGAGATTTTCCTTGAGTGAAACCAATCAGTTTATTCTTGTTAGAATGACTAAGAGAGCTAGGATTAGCCTAGACATACTTCTGGTTTAGCTAAAGTTAGAGGAAATATAATT
Source organism: Picea glauca (assembly GCA_000966675.3). Lineage (NCBI taxonomy): Eukaryota > Viridiplantae > Streptophyta > Pinopsida > Pinales > Pinaceae > Picea > Picea glauca. The sequence goes on along the minus strand of JZKD02S0392836.1, from coordinate 850,876 downwards.
TTTTTACCTATTCTCATTTTTGAAGGTTAGTTTATGAGTTTCCAAAGTTAAGGTGAGACCTTTCGTCTCTTATGAAGATTATGGAAAGATATCGAGGACCAAGTGAGGAGAAAGCTTGATCATAGACAAGGGAAAAGCAAGGGGTTTCAGATATTCTGTTGTGGCTACACTTACTCCTATCAAGCTTCTTATTCAACTTAGAACTTTTCCTTACATTCTCTTTATTTCTTATTTTTCATATATATATATATATTTTTTTTTTAATGAAAGTTGCTTTTAGTTTCTCTGATTAAAAATTTAGTGTTAATATTAGTAAACATGAGATTACTGTCTTACTCGTTTACATCTCCTGGGATATTTTAACCTGAGTTTTTAAGACATAAATTCATACCTCAATAGTTTTTATACTTCTAGCCAAATAGACTGTTATTCCATTACCTTTTTCAGGAGACATTTAATGTGAGTATCTATGCATGTCACCTTTCTGATGTTTCTAGTGTCTTGTCTTGTCAGAAAGTCTCCTGTAATAAGATAATCATGATAGTTGTTAGGAACTCTAGTAGATTATAAACCTTCTTATTGCAATTTTTTACCTATTTTGTATATATTTTTATTTTTGTTTTAAACCGACCTTTATATTTACAGTAAAAAATAAAGGCTTACCGAAAGAAATATAACTATAAATAAAACATGGAAACAAATCGATATGTACAATGAGAGTTCAGAAACATATTACTGCATAAAATGCTTAAGGTACTGCCCCTTGACAGGGGCAGTAAGAATCTTTCCATTGAGGTTTTCTAATAGAAATGCATTATTTCCCTCGAAGGATGTAATTTTGTATGGTCCGCACTAGATTTGATCAAACTTACCATGTTTCCCAACATCCTCTTTTCTAGCTTCCCATTTTAGAACCAAATAACGAGGGACAAATTCCCTATCTTTAGCTTTTTGGTCAAATAAGGCTTTCATATTATCTTGATACTTATGTAGTTTTTCATCTACTTCGGCCCTATTTTGCTAAACTTCAATTAGTTGGTTTATCCTCCTGGTAATGTCATTTGGCTCTTCGTTTGGGTCCTGCCAGAGTTTCATTACCGGCATCACTAGCTTTATTGGTAAAATGATGCTGGTACCATATACCATCTGAAATGGAGACATCCCAATTGACCGTTTTGTGCCTATCCTGTTAGCCCATAAAGAATATTTTAAATGCACATGCCATGCTTTCTTGTTTTCAATCAGTACTTTCTTAATTATAGTGATCAAGATTTTGTTAGATGACTAAGCTAATCCATTGCCTTGTGGATAGTAGGTCGTGGAGTGTCCTAGCACAATATTATATTTTTGGAAAAGGCTTATAATGGCCATGGACTTGAAAGCCTAAGTATTATCAGTCACTATTTTTCGGGGACAACAAAATCTTGATAGGATATTCTCTTCCAGAAAGATGATCACTACTGCGTCAGTTGCGTTTCGTGTAGGAATAGCTTCCACCCATTTAGTGAAATAGTCTGTTGTGGTCAGAATCCATTTGTGTTGAGCACTTGAGTGTAGATGAATTTCTCCAATAAAATCAAGACCCCATTGCTGAAATGGAGCTTCGGTTTTAATTGGCATTAAAGGTAATGCTGAGACTTTTTGCTTGCCTGTAAACAACTGACAAGGATTACAAGTTAGGGCTTTAGTATTTACATCAGTGAATAATTTCAGCCAGTAATACTCGACTCTTAGTATTTTATAATCCGTTTCTCTCCAAGAATGGTTTCCTCCACACACTCCATGGAATTCATCTATAACCTTTTCTGTTTCAGATTCTACTAAGCAACTCAACAAGAAACCCAGGGGATCTTTCCAATACAATTGACCATCTATAATACAGTATTTTACAGCGTGTAATTTCAATGTCCTAGATTTCGATGGTGTTAGTTCACTGGGACACTAGAGGGTCAGTAAATAAGAAGCAATATCACGGTACCAAACTGAAGAAGAGAATTTTTCTAGAATTTCAGTTGTGGGCGCAGTGACTTCGAGTTCATCTATCTCTAAAAATCCTTCGTTCTCCCGCAGATGATTTTTTCGGAGTGCTTTCAAATTTGATTCAACCAACAATTTAGCCAAACCGTGACCTTTAATAAGTTTAGTTGGTTTAACTTCCAAGTCGAACTCCTAAATTTTGGCTAACCATCTGCCTCTCCTTCCATCACTGTCGGGTTGAACCAGTATAGCCTTAACAGAACTGGCAAGCACATAAGCAATGATATTTGAATGAAGTACGTAAGTTCTTAAAGATTTGAGAGCTTTCACCATTGCATAAGCTTATTTTTCCAATATATCGTATTTTAGATCAGCATCTCTGAGACTTTTATTAAAAAATGCAATGGGATGCTCAAAACCCTCATCTTTTTTATGTAACAATATAGATGCAATAGTATGGTCATAAGCAAATGAAAAAATAAAAAAATCTTTCAAATAATCAGGACTTGCCAATACTGGTGCTTCACTTATGACTTTCTTAATGCGTTTGAATTATGCCTTAGCCTCATTTTTCCACTTTACCTCGCTATATTTTTTAAGCATATCTGTAATCAACTTTACGATTTCATCAAAATTTGGAATGAATCTTCTCAAAAAAATTATTTTCCCTAAAAATGACTGAATTTCTTTCCTATTCCTGGGAATATTAATAGTATCTATTGCTTCAATCCTTTTTGGGTCGATTTTAATTCCATCCCTAGACACTATATGGCCTAAGAGTTTACCTTCTTGCATAGTGAAATGAGATTTATTGGGATTAAGAGACAAACCAAATTTGCGACACTTTTCGAAAGTTTGGTTGAGGTGTACTAGATGTTCTGCATCAGATTTAGAAAAAATAGTTAGATCATCAAGGTAAATAACAAAAAACTTATCTCTTTCACCGACTAAGGTGATGTCCATAGCTTGTTGGAAAGTTTCTCCTGCATTCATTAAACCGAAAGGCATTTTTTCATACATTTTTTCATACATAAAAGTACCCCAAGGGGTAGTGAATGCAATTTTTTCTTTATCATTTTGATAGGCTGCAATTTGATTGTAGCCTGAAAAACCATCAATCATAGACATTCTATTAGCCCCTACTTCTTTCTCTAAAATGTGATCCATTTTAGGCAATGGATAATTGTCTTTGAGTGATGATCTATTCAAATTCCTAAAGTCTACACACAGTCTGATTTCACCATTTTTCTTTCTTACTGGGACTAAATTAGCTACCCACTCAGAGTATCTTAGTGGGACAATAATCTTGGCATCCAAAAGTTTCTTCACTTCTTTCTCTATCACCGACAGTAATATAGGATTAATCTATCCGAGCTTTTGCCCAAAAGGTTTGACACCTTGTTTCAGAGGAATTTTGTGTTCCATTATAGTAGTGTCATAAGTTCTCAATTCGTCATAGGACCAAGCAAAAAAGTATTTATATTGTCTAAGCAACTCAACATACTTAATTTTTATTTCAGGAGGCAGGTACTTAGATAATTTTACCAACCTAGGATTTTCTTTGGTACCTATATTGCAATCTTCAACCTCTTCTGGATGAGGCTGTAAAGTGGACTTCACAGGGATACCATCATGATTAAATAACCTATCTAAGGGTATCAGGCCTTTGGGGATTTGATTATTTTTTAAAATAAGCATATGATGATTAGCAATATTATCCTGAAATTCTTGGGGATCTTCCCCTTCCTACATGATCCAAGTGGGATCATTCTGATTTTCTTGGTCGACATGTGTTTCGGCAAAATCATCTACCATTTCTAAAAATTTCCCGATCTATTCATCGTCCTCGAAAACCTGCCAGTGTTGTATGTTATTTGGTATGGAAGGTCTGTGCCTCATCTCTATATGGTATTAAAGTTTAAAAACTATTAGAGGCACAAAGGTTGAGGTCGCTTTAGCCAGTAAATCAACCTGTTGATTTTCAGTCCTAGGAATGAAATGGACATTAACAGATGATAAAAAGTTCTTAATTAGATCCCAGACACAATTCCTAAAAGATCTCAACCTTGGGTGCTTAGCCTGGTACTGACGATTAACTTGTTTTATGATCAACTCAACATCACCATAGACTTCTAAGTTCTTAATTTTTAATTTTCTAGCAGCTTCTAATCCTAGAACTAGAGCCTCATATTCACATACATTGTTAGTATAATCTATGTCCCATTGTAATATATAAGAAAAAAGTATAGTGAACTCATCATTGGGTGCCACAAACAACACTCCAGCTCCTGCTCCTTCACAAGATGAAGCACCATCAAAATACATTTTCCAAACTCCAGAACTATATACATCTTTATTTATTTTTTCTTCTTTTTCTTTTTCTATACAAATTTCTTCTATACATACATCAATATCATCATCAATAGATAGAATACAATTCCCTAAATCCTGATCAACAATATAAACAAGGTAGTTCTCTGGTTTCAACAAATCACTTACCGTAAATGCCAACCTCGTCTCTCTGTATAAGCGTGTGAACTGTCCTCCAAAGATTGGGATTGTGGCGTACATCATATCCAATTGAAGGGATCCTCTAAGATTAACGCCCCAAGACCTAGATAACAACATGCCATACTTTGGGGGTATGTCAACGACAACTACATCCATCATAATGATTTTCACAGGAACCTAAGTAAGATTAACGACTAGATCTTTTATCATACCCACACATTTTACTTTTCTCGAATTGAACAAATATAAGTCTGCGTATGGTCGAGTTATTTTGAGACCCAATATATCCATAATACCTTTGGGCATCACGTTGTGAGAGGCTCCTGAATCTAACATGTAGTTGTAAAGGAGACTATCGTGCACAGTTAAGGTAATATAAAAATGAGCGACGGTATCTTTGGCACCTTCAAAGTGTGGACCAAAGATTATATTCAGTTTATTGTCTTCCAATTTTATAACATCATCCTGACTTTCAGTATCTGAAAAAATTATCAATTTATCAATTTGTTTCCTGTATGCAGGGTTTTATACTAGTTCGACCAAAGGAATAGGGATTTTGATTTTATTAATTTCATTTTCTAGACTGAAAATTCCTGTGTTAATATTATGGTAGCTGAGGAAGGTATTTACCTCCACATGTGAACCTGACAAGAATAGAAGACTCCGGGAACCAAGAGAAACCCTAATGAGTTGGATAATAACCCTAGAAGCCTTGTCGGCTCAAGAAGACAATTTATATTAGGCTGTTAGCCTCCAAGAGAAGAAGTCGGCCAAAAATAATAATAATATACTGAATAGACACATATCCAGAAGGAGAAGTCGGCCCCAAAAAAAATGGTAGAACCACTATAAATACAGGGCACCAGTTCTCATTTGACAACATCTTAGAATTGCAGTTCCCTGTTTGGTGCGCACTACAGTTGCAGTCTTGTGCGCAAGTTTGGAGGAGAGCTGCTGGTGCAGCTGCAACAACAACAAGTTTTCAGTATTGGCTTGAATATCTCTTGGCTAGGGTTTGGGACTATCTGATCAGTCTTTTGTGTTGCGCTATCCTTGGAGAGAGGTGCACTACCCTTTATTTGGCTATCTAGCCTAGGGTTTGCTTCCGGAGGAATTCTCAGTCAAGGTTAAGGTGCTCAGAGGGAGGCTTTGACCTATGGTTGGTTGACGAAGGTATCGTCAATGGTAAAACAAGAACACCATATTCTATATTCTAATAGGTTATGGGCCCACACCCCTTCAATCAGCCTAAAACACTGGAAGGAAACATAACCGCTAGACATTGAGCTCATTGAGGTACTGCCGCTAGGGTTACTAGCAGGAGTAGTTTCCAAAAGCACTGTAGCTAGGGTTACTAGCAAAAGAAGTTGCAAAAACCCTAAACCTCTTGTTGAGGCAACTTAAGTGACGATATTGACCTAATCTCTGGATAGATTAGTGTGTTGTAGCCCAACACATCTCTTGGTACTCTCAGAAGGCCAAGATGTGAAGTTTGGATTTTTGGTCAAATCTAGGGTTTGACCAAGTCAAGAGCCATGACGAACTCTATGAAGTCTAAGAACAAGTTAGATGGAGCCTCTAACTTCAGAGCATGGAAGACAAGGATTGATCTCATCCTTGCTAAGAATAAGGTACTAGATATTGTGAAAGGAAAGATCGTGAAGCCAGAGTTTGAAGAAGGAGAAGAGAAGAAACCACAGAACGTTGCAGCTATGGAGAAGTTCAAATATGTTGACATCAATGCCATGAGTATCATAGTGGATTCCATAAAAGACCACTTGATACCCTACATCTCCCATCTTGACTC
>JZKD02S0392836.1:800799-814283 GCA_000966675.3 Picea glauca | reverse complement strand
TTAAAAACAAATTTAAATTTAAATTTTTTAATAAACACATAATTTGTTTTTAAATGATTAAATCTTAATTATTAAACGACAAAAACAAGGGGTATGTACCAGGGGACGAAGTCGGGCATCACCTCCTGTTACACACCCGGGCATCGCCCCCCATTCGAGGGTGTGTAACGGGGAGGCGATGACACATTTTTTTTTTTTTAATAATTAAAATTTAATCATTTATTTATTTTTAATGTCTCTATTTAATGATTTGTTTATTTTTAAATTTAAATTTGTTTTTTAATTTTGTTTGTTAAATTAATTTCTTTTTCACATTTAGATGTATTTTAAAAAATGATATAAAATTTTTTTATTTAATTTTTTTATTGAGTACTGTGAGGATTTTTTTTTGTTTTTTTATTTTTCTAATTTTGTTTTTAGTCATTTTTAACTGTTTTAAATTTTTTTATTTTAGTGTATATTTTTTAATTTGTTTTTAAAGTTTAGGTTTTGTATTTTTTTTTTTTAAATGTGTATTTTTTAAATTGGGTTTGAATTTTATTTTTTTTAAGGTGGGTTTTGTCAAATTATTTATTTATTTTTAAACTGGTTTGTGGATGTTTTCTTTTTCAATTTATTTATTTTTAATGTAAATTGTAAAAAATAAAATTAGTTAATAAAGAAATTTTGAAGTAATAATTTAAGAGTCGATTTTGTGTTGTTTTAATCAATAATGACATTAATTTCCCAGACCATGGTGTCAATTAATTGCTAATTTTAACTCAAAAAAAATGCTATTTATAACATTACTTTTCAGTTTGAGGTTTAATTTTAAGGTTTTTGTTTGCAATGGTATCGGTCATCAAGGTTGTGATTTCAAGCAAGTCGAAATTTTAACCTCCCCCCAAAAAGGGTGCTACTGAAAGTGCGAATTTATTCGGGGGTAAAAATGCGACCTCTAAAACAACTGAGAACTCTAGAGAGTTCCTAGAGTTCTCGTTAAGTTGGTAACTTTGTTTTGAACATGAAGCATCCCAATACCATGAATAATATGACTCCAATAATAAATAATTATGAAAAAAATAAGGGGTTAGGACCACCTGCACACCCAACGGTTGGAAATGCCCCTAGAATTTCTAGAAGATGAAGGAAGAAATATCCATGCACTAGCACTCAAGTGGGTATACACGATCTGATTGTATTGATTTTAGGATGAATTAATGACAAACAAGGACAATCATATTTTAATACAAATCTCATATTAAAACTTCTCCACTACCTTAGTGGTGAGCCATCAATGGATGCCATACATCTCTCCACTAACTTAGTGATGGATCATTAACACGAGTAATTAAAAACTCTCAACTAACTTAGTGATGGATCATTAACACGAGTAATTAAAAACTCTCAACTCACTTAGTGATGGTGAATTCATGAATTTACAAACAAAACATATCATGTACAACATATGTTGTGTATAGGTACACAACATGCCCTTCTCCTTAATAAATATTTGTCCCAAAGCTATTTCTAAGCCTATTATTAATCACTTGTTCATTGCTTGTGGTATCCCAAACTACACAAAAATGACATTTATTAACATATTGGGTCATTACTAGCCTATGGAACCCAACGACTAACAAATGCAATAAGTACATGCATTAGACCCATAAGTCTTCTTGTCATTTATTGTGTTAGGGGCACACCATTCCATTCCTTGCTATACTGTTTTGGGCTCAAAGAATAAGGAAGTAGGTAAAAATCTAATTAGTACCCAAACTCATACTCCTATAGCCATAAAGTAAGATAGAATCATACATTGTAAACCATTGAAGTGACACCGTGCCAATCACTCCCTTTTCAAGGCCTCTGATACCGAAGCTAAACAAAAATTGTAACTCCCAATGAGATCCTTAGACCTATGGACGTAGTTGTTACCATATTGATCTTTTTGTTTTCTTTTTGGTGTAGCTAGTGTCATCGTGACAATAATTATGAAGGGCAACTCCTCCTATACAAGATTTTATGTAATGTTTAATCTCTCTTTATTAGGTTCAATGATTGCATTCTCCCGTGCATCCCGTTCTCAAGACGATTCATCATTATTCACACTAGGAGATTCATCAATTGAGAATGAAGAGATTACTGAAAGAGACAGTAGGAGATGTTTTAAACCTCTTCTAAACCCTTTTTAGAAGGTGATTGATCATATATAGCATGAGATTCAATTGTTTTTTTTAATAACAAAAAATGGGAGATTTGTATTATAAAAAAAAGGCGCGGTCAAAACCGTTGAGCTACAAAGTCTTTCAAAATTCGGGTCAATCTGAGGCCTTAATTAAACCACTACTACAAAATACTAATGAATGCTTCAAATACTCAAATGAAAACTTCACATAGAACAAGCTTACTAAATACACTCAGAAAAATACTCTGAGGATAAAAGTGAAGAGACACTGCATCTAAATTAACATGTTCAGGAAAAGCTTGCCTTTTTGATAGACTTGCAGGCCTGACTTTGTATTACCATTGGTTGTGATGTGACTTGTGATTTCTTCTTCTTTCCGACTACCGTCCAAAATGCATTTGCATATGTTGAGGTAGTTGTGATGCCTATATTTCCTGGATTTTCTTGATTTGGAGCTTCTATTTTTTCTTGATCCGATACCTCAACATCATCATCCTAATCTACCTAGCTAGCCAATGGCCAAGGAGAAGACTAGATTCGAAGACCCTCATCTAAAACCTGAGGGGAAGATGCTTCTTTCTCCAACTTCTCAATGGATTCTTGGCTCATGTCTTGAGACAATGTAGTTGGATAAAGGGGAGGATATGGTTGAGACGATTTTTTTCCGACTTGAGGAGGCTGTCCACATTCCTTTGAGATTACTTGATGTTCGTCATTAGATCCATCCCACCAAGTGGATTTTCAAAGTTTCTATTCTTCCTAGACCCTTTGGGACAATGGGTTGCAAGATGACCCATTTTTAAACAATATCCACAACATAAGGAATCTCTCATAGTCTAGTTTATGAGACCAAGAATATTTTTTACCAGTAAGAATATATTTAGCTGGGAATCCTTTACTGAAGTCCATTTCCACATAGATACGAGAAAAAGTGGAAGTATTGTTCCTTGTAGTTTCATAGATTTCAAAGTGGAAATTTCCCAAATTCGAACCGATGGATTCAAGAGAGGGTAAACCCCAAAAATTCAAGGGCATATTGGGAAGTCTCACCCAAACAGGAGCCGAGGAGAGAATGTCAGTAGCTGGATTGAAACAAGGAGTCCAAGGTTTCATGCAAAAACTTGAGTTTCCCCAAAAGCATGGACTTGAGTTGAGAATCAGATCCCAATTTTCCTCAATGTTGAACTCAATAATGAAGAATCCTTTGGCACAATGATGAATGAAATCTTGTTGTTGCATGATAGGGATCTAGGTAACCGAGATCCAACTGTTGAGATCAACTAACTTTGGCAAAAAACCATTGAATCTACAGAACGAAATCATAGATATGTAATATTATTACTCTTCCTCAACATCTTTTCCCATGGGAATGACAAGGGAAGGGGATTCCTAAACCAGAAGATATGAAGAAGAAGGTGCAGAGTCCCATTGAACAACATCCCAAAAAGAGGCATTGTATTACGAAACTGAAACCGGTTTGCAAAAAGAGATGAATGGAATGGCCCCACTGCCTGGGACACTTGTTGAAATGGGCGATTCCACCACCACCATGGCCGACGAAGAAGAGAGTCACAGTATGCAGGCCTGAATTGCGCATAGGCAACGAGTAGTCAGGGTTAAACCCTAACCACCATGCACAAGGGAAGGAGCAACTCCATTACTTAGATAAAGTGCATGAGATTCAATTGTTTCAATCATATCTTCTTCCACTTTTTCACATTTCAATTCTTTCTTGTAACAAGGGTAGCGACAAGTGATCACTAATGCATAACCCACAACCCACTAACTCCATAATTCCATAACCCAATAACCCTAATAAATGATCATTAATGCATCATAAAAATTCATATATGAATTCATTATAGTCAGGTTAATTGAATTCAATTAAGTGTAAGTAAAAAAATCAAGGACTAATGACACATTGTTCGTGCAAAACTATAAGACCATAGGTTCAAGTTATTCAACCAATAAAACCCTTTAGATACTGACCTTGTCGGCATCACCTGCATGCAAGTGAAGTCTCACCTAAGGCATCTACTGGGGCTATAGGAACCAAGTTTCTGCAGGGATGAGGGTATGTGAGGCTATCAACATAACCATTAACACTTATTCACCATGTGCACATTATTTAACATCCTTTTATCAATCAACAAACCCTATGTGTGACTTCCATTAACTAACAATTCATTACTTTTACCATAACAATTGTGCAACCTTAACCCATCTAAGATTCATTTAGTTCCCTAAACTCTAGTGTGCATAAACAATATAACATAGATCACGATGTAACCAACCCACTTAATCCTTCATTATTATTGCACATCAATCATATGTTAAACATATCTATACTAATCATATGAATAAACATAACATCCATGAATAATCAAATCAATGAACACATTAAACATAGGATTTTAACGTGGTTCACCCAATCCTTGGGCTATGTCCACAATGGTTGGATTCTTATATTAGTCTTCATGCAATAATCATCTTAGGCTTACGCACTGCGCTTACAAAATATACAACATATTGTAACCCCCAAACCTGCCTAGCCACTCTCCAATGCAAGCCTATCTCTTCATAATCCTCTTCATCAAACATGAGCAACCTAATCTCTTGCTCTCAGCCTAATCTCCTCTTTTTGGAAACAACCTAATATTCCCCAATCCTTTACATATTTATACATATAATTAGGGCTAAAAACACTAATAACAACTTATCCCAAAAACCCTAATGGGTCATAACCGTTTTTCCTCTTTTTTGCTGATCTCCTACTTTTCCTGCTTTTACACTGAACTGCTGATTTTCCTACTTTTGCGTTGAACTGCTACTTTTCCTACTTTTGTGCCACAAAATACGCCCTTTCCGCATGCTCTGGTCTTGGCTTTTACTCTTTCCTTTGATATGGCACATCTCCCAAAGATTAGTTATTATTATCGAAAATGCCTGTCCAACATGACCCCAACACTCAACTTAAGCTTTTCTCAACTTCTCCTTGATTTTTTCAAAAATATCCTTTGATGTATTGGTCTTCTCCATGAATTATGTTTCATTTGAAAAAATTTCTTTTACTAATTCTACAATGATATGAATCTGTTATTTCTCTTCAGCTTGTTCCACTACTTGCTTGATATGCTTGATCCTGCACTGTGCTTCTGATATTTCCTCTGTAAGTTTTAATGCTTCTTCTTGCAGCATCTCTATCTATTGCATGCGAGAATGTTGCTCAACCCTCAGCTGATTCATTTCAACGTATAGTTTCTTACTCTCTTGCATTTCCGTCATATTCTCGGCTAATGGCAAACTGTTGATGGTTTCCTTGATCTTCTAAGCCTTCCCTTGCCACGGTGTTTTGCGTAGTTCCTCCCCCTAGTGTGGCTAGATGATTATGACTTGATGCACTACTTCTTCTACTCTAGATACTACTATTCTAAATTCCTTCGCTAACTATAAGTTCTTTTGAAAAATATTCAAATGTTATCTCAGATCCAGGTGATGCACACGAGGTCGTGGGTTCGACGCAGAATCCATCCTCAATAGGAATTATCAACTCTTCTATGATAGGAATGAACTGAGGATCCTATGCCTATCCTTCTATGCTTGGTATTTCTATGATCTAGACTATTGCACAGGGTTCTCTCCTCTCATACTCATTGCACAAATCTCCTTTCTCATCCCCAGTTTTCAACCTCTTGTATCTTCTTCCCCTGTGTAGTAATTCAAATTCATCTTCTTATTTTAATACACCTTCTTCGTTTCTCTGCACCCTCAGTCCCTCCCTTCCTTATTCATTTGTTTCTTCATTCCTTCCTACCTTCAAACCATCCCATGGTCATCCCCCAATTCCCCTATGTGCGTGAAGCCATTGTCATGACACATTTGTCACACAACAACATCTCTATCTAGGTACCCAATGCTTTCAGAAACCATCCGCGTGGACCCTTGAAGAAATTCTTTTCTGCGACACTATACAACTGGGTACACATACATTTTCAACCATTGTTCATCACTGATATGAGGGTTCATATTATCTATTTGGGAAAATTAGCGCTACTTCCTTTCCAACCATTTGAGGATCTCTTTCTTAGTCGGTCTCCAAAAAATTCCCTCAATTACAGATTCCGAGTCTCGACAACAAAACCATTTGTTGGAATGTAGCTATAAGACCCTAGGTTCAAGTTATTCAACCAACAAAATTCTTTAGATATTGGCCCTTTAGACATTACCTGCATGCAAGTGAAGTCTCACCCGAGGCATATACTGGGGCTACAAGAGCCAAGTTTCTGCAGGGATGAGGGGAGGTGAGGCTATCAACATAACCATTAACACTTATTCACCCTGTGTGCAATATTTAACATCCTTTTATCAGTCAACAAACCCTATGCGCAACTTCCATTAACTAACAGTCAATTACTTTTACCATAACAGTTGTGAAACCTTAACCCATCTAAGATTCATTCAGTACCCTAAACCCTAGTGTGCATAAATAGTATAACATAGATCGCAACGTAACCAACCCACTAAATCATTCATTATTATTGCGCATCAATCATATGTTAAATAAATCTATACTAATCATGCATAAACATAAAATCCATGAATAATCACATCAACAAACACATTAAACATATGATTTTAATGTGGTTCACCCAATCCTTGGGCAACGTCCATAATGGTTGGCTTCTTATATTAGTCTTCGTCCAATAATCATCTCAGGCATGTGCACTATGCTTACAAAATATACAACATATTATAACCGCCAAACCTGCCTAGCCTCTCTGCAGTGAAATCCTATCTCTACATAACCCTCTTCATCAATCATGAGCAACCTAATCTCTTACTCTCAACCTAATCTCTTCTTTTCAGCAAAAACCTAATCTTCCCCAACCCTTTACATATTTATACATAGAATTAGGGATAAAAACCCTAATAACAACTTATCCCAAAAACCCTAATGGGTCATAACTATTTTTCCTCCTTTTTCGCCAATCTGCTGCTTTTCTTTCTCTTACGTTGAATTGTTGTTTTTCCTGCTTTTTCTCTAAATTGTTGCTTTTCCTAATTCTGGGCTGAAAAATGCGCCCTTTCCACGTGCTCTAGTACTACCTTTTATTCTTTCCTCTACTATGGCGCAACTCCCAAAACTTAGTTATTCTTATCCAAAATGCCTACCCAACACACATGGCATATGCCTAATCAATTATCAAGTGGAAGGTAGGATTGATGGTAATTTAGCCATATATTGGAAATATGAAAGCATAATCTGATGAAATTTGGACTATAAAATGTTGGAATGCTTTTAAATGTGTCCACTAAATTTCATATTGAAATTCATCTATTTAAACCCCCCAAGATTAAAAAGACACAGAAAAATGTAGTTTGGCCATAAATTAGCCATACAACCATTTTTTTTAGAGATAAATATTTCATTATAGAAAAATGACATCGATATCCCCACATGTACACCAAATTTCAGCCAAATATTCCGTTGTTTGATCAACAAAATAAAATATAGTCTCGTCTATTTTATCGAAAGTTTTTGGGATTGATACAATTATTGTCAAAAGGATTGAGGGAGAATAGATAAAGAGAGGATGGAAACACTTTTCATCACCGAGGGAAAATTGAAGGATTCTGGGATCCATATAGATCTTCACATGGTACCTATTTTTCATATAAGCATAAGGGTACAAAGAACAAGGAGGGTAGCACTTCCATATTTTAGGAGTTGTATACTTTTGCTTACATCTATTCAAGAGAGAGTAGTACTATCTTCAAGATCATAAAAATAGAGTTGCATAGGATGGAACTACCTTCATAGTTGAGGGAAAGAGTTAAGCCCCTATAGAAAGCCTCATATTAAGTATAAATCCCTGGATATTCAATTGTTGTATTTCTATTTCTATATTGGTATTGTTGGCTAGACTTTTTAATTGTAATTGTATCCTTGGTATCCTACACACACACACACACACACACACACACACCAAGGAGACCTAGTTTTAGGATCATCTCATCTTGTCTTGTGCATTTCATATATTGTAAAAGGAGGTTTCCCCCTTGAAGTGGATTATTCATTGACTATTTTTTGGATTTTGGTTCATAAAATTTGGTATTAGAACATACGGTCCTAGAGTTTCGCTCCTTCAATCGAGACATCTTGGAATTTTCGATATAACATTTTTTTGTCATGCTTAAGAAAACTAAATTTTTGAGGATACTAAGGAGACATATCTAGGTACATGTGGTAAAAATTTCAGGTACCATTTGTGGAAGTTAGGGTTTATGACTAGTCCTGAAATTAGTTTCAAACGAGTCATATTGGAAATTTCCCCATATATATATATTGGCATGGTTCGAGACTATGGAATTTTCAGGATACCGAGGAGACATAACAAATACTTGTGTTAAAAATTTCAGGGTTTTTATTGTTTTACTTTCTGAGATATAGGCTGTGGAAATCATGGTCATTTGACTAGCCCTAAAACTAGTCTCAAATGAATGTTCTTGGTAGAGGTGACATATATACATATTTTCATGTCCAAATTGAGTGCCAATAGTGATCTGTAATTAAGGGGCTCATATCCCACTCACTTCACCAATATAGATATTTTTCCGGAATTACTATTCTTCTCTATCTCAGGCTCTGTCTCTGGCTTGCATAGAGTTATCTGCCTTTTGGATATGAAACTAGACCTCTATCCCTTGCCTTGCACAATGATATTTATTCTTCTCTTGATGAGAATGTATCCTACACACATCGAATAGTGTCCAATGACTTGCACAATGATCTTTGTATTCTCCTGGATGCAAGTCCTTCTCTCAATACAACCTTTGCTTCCTATTGGTTGGCGAATTCCTCCACTCACTTAACCTACACACCATAAGTGAGATGATTGTTGGAATATTCACCAATACTGAGGGGTGTCTGTGAATAAATAGTACCATTCAATAATACATCACATCATACATAGTGCACAAGAGATTTTTAAATGGAAACCCAAATGGGAGAAAACCACATAATGCTTTCTTATATATCAAAATATTACATTAATAGGAAGCACCAAATTCCAAAATTCTCTAGCACCAATTGGAAGGAGGAACCAACCCCCCTTTTATAGGCTCCAACTTGAAGGAAGCTACAACTACCTAAATTTTGTAGCTCCAACTGGAAGGAGGCTCGAACCCCCTAGTTTTATGAGAACCAACTAAAATGAAGCTATGACTCCCTATATTCTCCAGCACCAACTAGAAGGAGGCTCCAAGCCCCTAGTTTACAAGCTCCAACCTAAAGGAAGTTATGACTCCCTGAATTCTCCAACACTAACTATAAGGAGGCTACAACCCCCTTTCCTTTCCCCTTCCTTCCTCTCTGAAATATAAATGGATACTCAATCTGTCACTAAAATTGTCACTTATAATCAACCTGTCAGTGTCACTGATAATCAACTTGTCACTAATAATCAACCTGTCACTGTCACTGATAATCAACCTATCACTGTCACTGATAATAAACTTGTCACTGTCACTAATGATTGTTGGAATACTAAGAGGGGGGAGGTGAATCAATATGAGAACTTTTACCACTTTTAACCACAAACTATAAAATTCAACTCAATCAACAATATATCATCAACATATCATCTATGATTGCATTCAATATATCATGAGCATATAAACATAAGTAGCATCACATCAACAACATCACATCAAATACATAGTACACTGGAATTTATGTGGAAACCCAAATGAGATAAAACCACATAATTCTTTCTTATATATCAAAGAATACATTCATTGGAAGAACCAACTTTCCAATTCTCCAGATGCAACTGGAAGGAGGATACAAACCCCTATTTATAGGCTCCAAATTAAAGGAAGCTACACCTGCCTGAATTCTCTGGCTCCAATGAAAAGGAGGCTACAACCCCCTGATTGTTAGGCTCCAACCTGGAGGAATCTCCAACTCTCTATGTTCTCCAAAACCAACCGGAAGGAGGCTACAACCCCCTTTCCTTGCCTCATCTTTTCAATATGAAATATAAATGTAGACCAAACTATCACTACCACTGTCACATCAAACTGTAACCTATCAACCTATCACTATATCCAACTTGTCACTGTTACCAACTTGTCACTGTCATTGTATCCAACCTATCACATCAACCTGTCACTGAGAAACCTATCCAACCTGTCACTGTCACTGATACTCAACCAAATCCTCTCACATGTATCATATACCAATTAAACATCTCAACTATATGTCCAACACCACCAACACATGTTTCTACCAAGCATGTACCAAACCATCAATGTACCATACCAAGCATCAACTGTGTACCGCAACCTATATCACAACAAGTGCATCAACCATGCACCAACACCTATACAAAAGCAAGTGCATAAACCATGCACCAACACCTGTATTATGTACCTCAACTATCAACCATGTACATCAACAATGTACATTAGCTATACCATATGCCTCAATCATCAACCTGTTGGTTGTGGAGCCTGATTATTTTCCTGATTTAGAGGTCTTTGTTTTCAACCGTGTTTATACCCCATGAAGACTTTACACGCCAGAAGAATGTACAATCCTCCACATGGGGAAGTGCAGAGTGGGGTTAACCCCTCTGCGGGGTCCGAGGGAAAGCGGGCCCCCAAAGGAAAATTTTCCTTGTAAATGTGTATTGTAATTTCATTGTAAATCTGGACCGTTCATTATAAGGTCACAGATCTGATGATAGAAGTTATGTTAGGTTTTTTTCCCTAGAAGGAAACCCTCTTTTATGAGGGAAATGTATTGCGGCTATGCATCATTGTGAAAATTGTATTATGAGATAGGAGACTGTGAGAGAAAGAAGAGGAAGTTAAAATGTGTTTGTTGTAGGTTGTATCCCTTCATTTGCTGGATAATAATAAAGCAAGGACCTGGAAATTTCTCTGGTGGACGTAGCCCACACTAGGTGAAGCACGTATATCTATGTCTCTATTGTATTGTGTATCCTCTGTGTTTTATTTACGCATTTGTTTTATTTTATTTCTCTGTGATCCTATTTTTCTAACAACTGGTATCAGAGTGACAGGTAACTCGTAGGAAAAGAGGGTTCTTGGTTCAAGTGGGAGCAATGGCGGAAGATGGAAAGTTTAGGTTCGAGAAATTTAGTGACCAAAACTACTAGTTATGAAAGATGCAGATGGAATATTATTTATATCAGAAGGATGGATTCCTACCATTGGGTGGAATAGAAAAGAAGCCAATGACCATGAAGCACGAATAATGGGAGGTTCTTGACAGAAAGGCACTAGGAAGGATATGGTTCAGCCTGGAAGCGTCGGTGGATTTCAATATTTCGAAAGAAAAGACATTGAAGGAGCTCATGGACACATTGGCTAAACCGTATGAAAAACCCTCGGTGTCCAATAAGGTAGTTCTAATGAAGAGATTATTTAATATGAATATGTCAAAAGGTGGGTCTGTTGCACATCATTTAAATGAATTTAATACAATTACTAATCAACTAAGTTTTGTAAAAGTGGACTTTGATGATGAGGTTAGGGCTGTTCTAATTTCGTGCTCATTGCTAGAAAGTCGGAATGACTTGGTCATGGATATAAGTGACTATGTATCTGGTTCAAACACTTTAAAATTTGATGATGTTGTTGGTATTATCCTTAGTGAGTAAATGCGATGAAAAATCACAGGTGAGACATCAGGTAATGTTGGAGAACAGGGGAAGACAAAAGGATAGAGGAAAGGGCCCAGGGAACCATGAGAATTCTAGGAAGGGAATATCCAAATCCAGATTTGGAAAGATAGAGTGCTGGAATTGTGGGAAGAAAGAACATCTGAAGAAATACTGCAGAGCTCCAAAGAATCAAAGAGATAGACAACATGAGAAAAATCAGGAAGCAAATGTAATAGGTGATGTGTTACAATATGCTTTGATTCTTTCTATAGATAATATTTCTGAGTCTTTGGTAGTATATTCAAGGGCTTCATTTCATTCCACACCCTATAGGAAACATTTTCTATATTATGTTCAAGGGGATTTTGGATAGGTTCATTTGGGTGATGCACTATGCAAAATTGTTGGAATGGGAAAGGTAAAAATAAAGCAAAGGAATGGAAACCAATGGTTGTTGAAAGAGGTAATACATATTCCAGATCTAATGAAAAATCTAATTTCAACAGGGCAGTTGGCAAGTGAAGGTTGTATATCCATATTTACAGATAAGGTGTGGAAGGTAACCAAAGGATCATTGGTGATATCAAAAGGAGAGAAGGTAGGTACATTGTATTTATGTACTAGTAATATTGACTCTTTTATATATTTAGCTTCTACAGGAGTGGATACAACACTGTGGAGTCATAGGCTTGGACACATGAGTGAGAAGGGGATGCATATAATTCACAAAAGACATTTGTTGCCAGATCTTAAACAAATTGATTTGGATTTCTGTGAGCACTGTGTTTATGGAAAACAAAAGAGAGTAAGATTTCTTAGAGTTGGGAAAGAAAAGAAAAGTGAAAGGTTAGAGATTTTGCATACAAATGTATGGGAACCAATTCAAGTATCATCTCTTGGTGGATCTCTTTATTATGTTACTTTTATTGATGATGCAACTAGAAAAACTTGGGTTTATTGCATTAGAAAAAAATCTGATGTTTTTGATACTTTTAAGAAATGGAAAGCTTTGGTTGAGAATGAGACATGAAAAAGGTTGAAGTATCTCAGATCAGACATGGAGGGGAATATTGCAGAAAGGAGTTTGATGATTATTTTTCATACCACGGGATTCGTACAGAGAAGACATTTCCAAGAAAACCATAAGAAAATGGTGTGTCAAAAAGGATGAACAGGACAATCATGGAGCGTGCAAGGAGTATGAGATTGCATGTTGGTTTTCCCTTACAGTTCTGGGAAGATGTTGTAGATATTGATGTTTACTTAATAAACAAAGGACCTTCAAGCTCTTTGGATGGTATAATTCTAGAGGAGGCATGAACAGGTAAAAAGGTAAACTATTCTTATTTTAAGACTTTCGATTGTGAATCATTTGTCGATATTGATAAAGAAAATCGAAAAAAGATTGAGGCAAAATCCAAGAAGTGTACCCTTATTGGATACGATGTTAATGATTTTGGTTATTGCTAATGGGATTATGAAAATAAAAAAATCATTAGGAGTAGATATTTCATATTCAATGAGAAGGTCATGTACAAAGATCAGTTGCAGGGAAAGAAACAGAAAAAAGAAAAACCAGAATACACAGTGCTTGATGAGATCACTGAAAAAGAAATTCCAAAGGT
>JZKD02S0392836.1:753788-779311 GCA_000966675.3 Picea glauca | reverse complement strand
TGTATGCTGAATCTGTAAATCAAAATCTACATGTTTGCAACAAGTAAACATTCTAAAATATTTACTGAATATATCCTTGCTTGAATACATGCTTGAAATCCTCTATACAATCATGAATCTATGCCTCAAAAGTGTATCAATGATATTCTTCTAGATGACCTCTTCATATCTGCATGGGGATGTGTTCTAAATACTGCTTCTTAATCAGTCACAAGACATTCTACACTTCTGCCATCGGGTCATTTTGAATCTGCCTTCCCAAAATCTGCAAACAAACACTTCAGACCACTCGAAAGACAGTTCTCCAATCTGTAATAGATATTGCTTTGACTCCCCCCCTTCAATTTTCACATTACTGGGAGTCTCCAAGCTGGATGGATTAGAACAATAAATAAGGCTTATCCATAATAGGATCATCATTATAAATTCTGACATGTTCCTCTTTACTTGTAGATTCATCATGATCTCACAACTCTGTAAATCCCGTGAGTATAATCTCTAGGAGTTTTCATTCACCTGTTCTTCCTATTTTTGTTTTCTTCTCCAAACCTTCTTGTACCTGATATCAATGTTTTCATTCATGGAAAACTCGATCATGCTTATACAATCCTAAGCTATGTGTCCATGGTTGTGGAATTTGTAACATTCAATATTGTGGGGAGCCACATAAACATTTCTTGCTTGAACATTTCTTCCATACACTTTTCAATCTATAGATTTATGTCCAAATTTATTACAAGTAAAATAATAACCATAAAAGAAACTTTGATACCTGGGGGAAAATTATCCACTTTGTGATGTAGTCTTTCTAAATTCATGCCTTAGATAATCACAATCTTCTCTTATGTTGTTTCCTTCACAATGATTGAAGCTTCTTTGATACTTGGAAGTAGAAAGTCTTCTTGGATATCCGTCTCTTCTGTAATCTTCTTCTTGAGTCTTCTCCATTTTTGGAATTTTCTCCTTTGAGGGATTGAACTCTTCCTTCTTGACAGGGCCTTTGATGACTTCTGCATAACTCTTAGCCATATCTTTATTCTTTCTTTCCAACAGCCTACAACATTTCTATTCAACTTTATTTACTGGTGGTGTGGATATTTCTCTCTCTTCAATGTTCTTGATTAGATTGACAAATTCAACCTTAATGTGACAAATTCTTCAATATTCTCACAATATTCTTCCCTCTTCATCATGTGGAACTTCATTACTTCTTTTTTTCTCTTTGCATTTTAAAGTTGAGTCTTCAAGGAGATGATTTCTTCTTCAAGTCTTCTTTCTTGTTGACTAAATTCTGCTTCAAGCTTGTTTAAGTCCTTAGATATTTCCTTAAGATGACGGGTAAAAATTTCTTCTCTCTTCTCTGCTTCCTTTCTTAGTGATACTATTTTAGCTTTCAAATATTTCTTTTCTTCCAACTGATTTTTGAGTGTTTCTTCAATCACTTTGGCTTCTTCCAGCTGAACCTTTAGATTTATGATAATTTGTTGTACCTGTTCATAATTTTTGTTAGGGTTTTGAGAAACCTCCTTTAGCTTGAGCAATTCGTCCTTGAGATACTTGTTTTCCCTCCTTTTTCTTTTTAGTTCATTTAAAGCACTGATTAGTTTTGCCTTAAGATCCACTTCACCTTCTTCATCATGTTCTTCTATATCTTTCTAATATGACGAGCTTCCTTCTTCTTGTTCTATCTCATAATTTTCTTGATCATGATCAACATGATTTGGATATGTGGTTGCAAGACGATATTCCTTATAGTAGAGATTATGTAGCTTATCCCAAATATCTTTATCTAATGCACATTTTTCCACTTTGAATTTTACCAAATCAAGTAATCCATCCATGATGGAATCCATTTCTATTTTATTTTTCCTTTTTTAATTCCTTCTTGATTGCACTCTTCATAGGTTTATTTGTAGCAGTGTATCCTTTAACATATGAGTACCAAATGTCATACCCCTATGCCTGTAAAAATACTTTCATTCTTAAGCTCCATATCTCATAGTCCTTCTGATTAAAAACTGGCATTCCATTATATGTGCAATCCATGATCTACCTTCTAGTGGTTAGAATGATTAGGAAGGATCTAATCTGATACAAATTGTTGGAATATCCACCAATACTAAGAGGAGGGGTGAATCAATATTGAACACTTTCTTTTAACCAGAACATGTAAACATCAACTTATCAACAATTTATCACTTATGATTTCATTTAAAATTTCATGAACATATAACCATAAATAGTACCACTTAATAATACATCACATCATATATAGTGCACAAGATATTTTTATGTGGAAACCCAAATGGGAGAAAACCACATAATGCTTTCTTATATATCAAAAAATTACATTCATAGAAAGCACCAACTTTCAAAATTCTCTAGAACCAACTGGAAGGAGGCACCAACTCCCTATTTACAGGCTCCATATTGAAGGAAGCTAAAACATCCTAAATTCTCCAGCTCCAACTGGAAGGAGGCTCCAACCCCCTAGTTTTATGAGGACCGACTCAAAGGAAGCTATGATTCCCTGTATTCTCTAGCACCAACTGGAAGGAGGCTCCAGCTCCTTAGTATATAAGATCCAAATTGAAGGAAACTATGACTCCTTGAATTCTTCAGCACCAACTAGAAGGAGTCTACAAAACCATTTCCTTTCCCCTTCCTTCCTCTCTAAAATATAAATGGAGACTCAACCTGTCACTAAAATGGTCATTGATAATCAACTTGTCACTATCACTTATAATCAACCTGTCATTGATAATCAACTTGTCATTTTCACTGATGATCAACCTGCCACTGTCACTGATGATCAACCTGCCACTGTCACTGATATATCACCATCATCAAACTAGATCTCTTCACATAGATCATATTCTAATATCTACAAGAAAATCTCTCAAAACATATTCCCAACATCATCAAGATATGAAACAAACCATGTTCCAACACCTCCAATATATGCCTCAATCATATGCCAAAACATCCATGAACCATGTACCAAAGATATGCCTCAAATATGTGCCATAAAATCCATGTTATGTATCAAACCATGTACCAAGGATATGCCTCAAACATATTCCATATCAGTCATGATGTGCCTCAAACATGTACCAAAATATGTGCTCCAAACATATTCCATATCATTCATGATATGCCTCAACCATGTACCAAAAGATATGCCATAAACCATGTACCATAACCTCCAAGATATGCCTTAAGAATATACCATGAACTTCAAGATACAAGCCTCAAAATATATAGAATAACATACCTTTTCATTTTGTAAAACATGGTACATCAGATCTCAGAACAACAAACCTTTCTCAACTTCATCATCAAGAGAGTAGCATATTCTTCAAACCCTTTTCACGGATCCACAATTCATACACTATCAACCCACGAACATCTACAGTTTGTTTCAATGTGACCCGCGTACATCTACTCCTTTCTTGACTGCAACCTGTAGATAACCTCAGAAATGCACGACTTTGTCCACTATGACCCGCAGATAACCTTAGAAAACTCCTTTCTCTCCTCAAGGTCCTTTCTCCTGGGACATATTTTCTTTGCTAAGATCACCAATCTTCTTAGAACAAGTGTAGACCCACTTATGCTAGTTCCATACAAAAAAAAAAACACTTGATTTGTTTAAAAAATGATAGGTTCTTGATGTGTATTTATAATTTTCCAAGTGCCTCCTTTAATTGAATTTAGGGCCGACCTATACATTCTTGTTGCAACAAATTTTTCTCCTTTAATTGATTTGGGGCCGACTTGTAACTCCTTTGATATTAGATCTGGGGCTTCTTGACCATACTTCAGGGCTTCAACTTTAAGAGAGTATAACTTCTCAACTGTGAAGAAACACATGGAATACCACCTACCATTGGAAATGGAATGATGAATACTATCCATCTATGAGGGTTTTTCATTCATTTGGAATATCCTTCATCTTCTTTTTATTCAAACAACTTTGGCATTTATGACACACCTTTGGGGATTCTTGTATACTTCTTCAAAGCGTCTTCTCGTGAGGGACATGCTTAAATATACACCATAAATGGACCACTTTGGAGACTTATTCAAATACACCCATCACTTATAAAGGATTCTAGGCTTCTTCTAGAGTTGACATCACCAATTACTTCTAGGGGATTCTAGACTTTTTCTAGGGTTGACATCAATGACAAACAACTTTCCAACAATGACTATGAAATGAAAAATAAGTGTTAGCTTTAAGTATGCCAATTGATTATATGTCTGTAGATCTTCTTGAAGTGGAGTGTATCATTCTCCAACATAAATGAATATAAGAAACATTTTCCAAATAGTGCCCTCAGAAAACAATCCAAAGCTACTTATCATTATTGTGGTTCATCATATGGTGGTGATTTCCAACATCTATGGATTCTCTACCAATCCTTTCTAAATTTATTCTCATCACTCCTATCCAATGTACCTGCTTCAAAATCATCCCAGTCATGATCAAGCTATTCAATGGGCTTGGTTTGATGGATTTCAAGTGATCATACCAAAAAAAAAAGAATACACCAATTGTTAGCTTCAATATTATCTCCTAATGGAGTTTGAGCAATTTATATCATTGACCTCATCCTTCACACTAGCTCACTAAGAATGATATTGAATAAAAGTTACAGAAAAAACGCCATTCTGTCATAGATGAAGTGGTCACTACTCTAATGAAAAATACAAATAGTTTTGACTCACTAATAGAGAACTAGAGTAAGCAAGATACGCCTGCTGATGAAAAAATGGTCACATCTATTTTCCCGCTCCTGGAATAATAAAAATTTGACATCAAAAGAAGAAAATTTGGAATGATTATAAGTTCATTTTTCAACCCACAGTATAAAATTCGTCACATATTTCACATATTCAAAATCCAAGTTCGTATGCTCAAGATATCCAGGTTTACGTCTAAACTCCCAAAAAACACTTTCTCAATATGCAACAAAGCTATTTTTTCTTGAAAACACGTTCAATTCTTCAAATATTTGGAACCATGACCAACATCTTGGAGCCATGCTCAATTCTTGGTACTTATTCATCTTAGAACCTTGTCGTGTTCTTGGTTCTTTCATTGTCTAAATTCTCTATACTTAGAATTTTCATGAAATTTCCACACTTTCCTTTCACTCCTATTTATACTCTTCATACTTAGTTTCTTTTCGAAATTTCAAAATTATCTACTCTTCATACTCTCCATTTTCTTCTCTATTATACATTTTATACTCAGAAAATTTTGGTTTCTCCGTCACCCACTACCCCATGGGATTTCACACCCTGCTTATACCTCCTCCCTTATCCCTCCATCTCTTCGTCCGTCCGCTCTACATCACTTAGTAATTTTCTTAAACTTCCTCCCCTCTCCTTATATATACTCCTCTATCAAACACAAAAAATATTCTCCTCCTTATCTGCTTATCCCTCCACACCCCCGAATTTTCTTACTCCTCATCTCCTTATCCTTCCTCAACCCTGAATCCTCTTACTCCGCGACTACCCTCCTTACCCATTTGCCCCTCTCTCCTTCCTTCCCTTCCCTTCCTTCTCATTCTCTCCTCCCACACTTAACTTATTTCCCAAGGTTTCATTACCAGCCTATCATATCACGACATGTGGTATTTATATCAACCAATGAGACTACTCCATGTGGACACCACTCATTTGATGACATGGAAACTCTATTAACAAGTGGGAGGATAAAACATGGAAATGAATAACCTAAAGACATGTGGTGAATTTGATATCCAATTGGATGGTGACATTTGGCAGCTCATGGTGACCTATCACATAGTGACATGTGGTGGTGATGTAGAATGTTGACTCATGTTGACTCATCACTGTCTGGATGATGAATTGGCACATATTGGAGGATGATTGGGTGGTCAAAATATTTAATTATTTAACTAATTTTCTAAGGGGTCAAATCTCTTAGTCTCTATAGTTTCTACATTCTTCACACAAAAATCATGATAAGATTTTCATTATATACAATAAAATCTCAAATACTCCCATGCATGTGGGATATAAATTTTAAAGAAAAATTTGAAATTTGAAAGGAGGAGGGTGAAATAAAATCAAGGGCCCAGATTGACCCATGAAAATGATCAATGACTGCCAAGTCTCTATGTTCTGGAGGCCATAACTTGAGAATCGAGAGTTGGATTTGGGAAATGTTTACCTTGTTGGAAATCTAATTCGACGAGGAAGATGATGGAATAGGTTTCAAGGGATGAATTTTCCCATATATTTTTTCATAAATTGAAAGAATGGTGAATAATAATTTTATGGTGTGTTGATAAATCTGCTTGACACCTTGACTTCACGAGCTCATATCTTGAGATCCAGAAATTGAATTCTTTCCTAGGAGGACTCGTTGGAATAAGACGGTGAAGATCACATATGGAATGATTTCCATGGATGGAAATTTAAATATCTTGTCCATAAAATTAAAATACAGTTCTTTTTTTTTAGAAAAGGAAGTTAATAAAAAGTTTCAAAATAAAAGTTTATTTAAAAAACTTTTATTAAAGATGAAAAAGACCCACTTTAGTATGCATATTTCAATGATGAAAATTAATTAATGAGACTTTATTGAGGAATCGATTAAAGTGATTTTCTCAAGAAATACAAATCCCTAACTACTGAATAAGTTAGAAGAGTTCATTGTAAAAAGCAAGAAAAGGATTCATCAAAGGATTAGAGAAGGTTGCATTATCAAAGAAAGAGAGTAGAATAGAAGGGTCTAGCCATCGTAATGCATCCAAGCTTCTAATCAATAAACATATATTTCCATCTTCTCCATTCTTCTTCTTCTACACTAATTTATCAAGGCTTTTTGTTTTGTATTTATGAAATTAAAAGAAGGTTGAGTTCTTGAGTGTTCTTCTTGTAATATTCCAAGACTTTTATTATATGATCATGGAGTATTGACTGCCATATTTTTTACTGTCAGATGTAAACCAGGATTATCTATTGGATTCATGGGAATTCATCCCTTGTTTAACAAGATTTATTTTCGAGTCACTTGTCATTTGGTTTACTGATATTTTGTGTATTATTGAATATCTTTCATGAATAAAACTCCACAAAGAACTATTTCGGGGAATTTCTCTAATGATTTCTCAAATTTTGGGTTTTCTGAGTGTGAGATTTTTAGAGTTTTCCTATCAAATTCTTTCAATTTTAAATGCAAAACTCTTTTAAAGTTATTTGAGATGATCAAAACTATTCTCTCCTTTTTCTTGTGAGAAGATATGGTTGTGTCCATTATTTATAATATGATTTAGAGGGTTGTATATATGATGTTGTGGATACAATTTTTCTAATATTAAAGACTTCCTTCAATATTTCTATTGTTCAAAGACTTATTGCTACACATAAAGATCAGATTAGGTTATTAAAGAACCATTCCATGTATAAATCAAAGAAATAAAGATCTAGGGTTTGATATCTAGCATTCTCCTTAATCTAAGATATTCAAGATATATCTTTCGACCAAAGAGGAGTACTACCTCTATACAAACGCAGGGGGATTCATATCCTTATGAGGTTGTTGTTTGTATCTTAACTGATTGAAACATCAAAATTTTTGGTGACCATACTGGGGAACCATTTATTTTCGAGATATCTGAGTATTTGTTTCATATCTTATTGAAGGACCAGAGTCTCCATGATTCAAAGTTAAAAAAAAAGATTCAAGAAAATTGATATTTGTTCTAGATGAACAAGGTTTATAAAATGATTATCCAAATATGTTTGAATGAACTCAAAAAGAGCTAAGAACAATCAAATATTTGGGAGAATTAACTCCGTGGCAATTACATTAAAATAATTCTTAAAATCCCTGGAAATTCCATTGGAAAGATTCAAAATTCTCAAGAAGATATATATTATGACTCCTATGAATAATTCATTCATGTTGTGATGTTACTTTTCCTTCTCCACCAATCCCATCAATGTATTTACAAGAATCAACAAAAGGAACAAGTTCCCAAAGAAGAAGGAGACTACATAGAGGCCCTTTAAATATGCTAACAGTAGATTTTTAGAAGCCCAATATTCCTATGGAAAATTTTTCTACATTCTTTGGGAATACTTTGGAGGACGTAGAGAATAATTTGTTAAGATTAAAATGTACAATTGATGTTTTCAATCTCCTTGAATGCTTTATTAGATGTTTATTATTTTTACAAACAATGTTTGGGAATTCTCTTGAATGGTTCCATTCATTCTTTCCTGGGACCATAACCAGTTGGGATGTGTTAGAAACTTTATTTGCTAAAAATGTTTCCCACCCACCCTCTCCCATATGGACACAAGATAATGAATATTTCAACCTTTCATATACTCCATATAAATATATTTCAAGCAAAAAATTTGAGAATGAAATTGAGGAGCCTCCACTAAATGCACAAGAAGATTTCATCCTTGCAATCGATGATGAAAAGCCATGAGAAAATTCACAAGAATAATAATTGGTGGAAGAGAATAATCTTGAGAATAATGATGATCAAGATTACCATTGTGTAAAGGAAGAATGTTTTCAGGACATTGCCAATGAGTCAATAATATTGGAAGTGGTCAAAGACACTGAGAAAGATGGAAATATTTTCAAACATGAAACTTCGCATCCAATCAATAACAATAACATTCTCGAGAAACCAAGAGTTGATATTATTGAATCATGGTTCCAAAGAATTGTTGTCCCTCGACCAAGTTTTGAGGAAACCTTGGTCAAATTTGACCCACTTTTGGACTTTGACATGATGGTGAAAGATGGAGCGCCTAGGCGGAGCTGAGATCGTGGATCTCAATTATTTTGCGGGCTATGTGGACCTAGTAAGGGGTTATATAGGGTTTTTGTAATGGGTTTATGGGATGCCGACCCATGGGTTTTCCCATGTTTAGGCCTTATTGTAAGGGTTTGTAAATGTATAAATAAAGAAGAATGTATTGTAGAAGTAGTAGTCTTGGAGCTAAGTAAAAGTAGTTCAAGTGGCTTTGTGCAATAGAATGTATGTGTGTTAAGGATTTTTGCTTGATAGAGAGTTGGCTCAGTGCCTTGACCTAGTTTTGGAAGGAGGATCTGGTGCTCAGTGCACAAATCTCTTGTCCAATGCACAGCTTGACTCTGTGGCTTAGTACACAGGAGTGGATGAATGTAAGATTCAGATGAATAATAAAGAGGTGAAGTGGTTGGTGGATGTAGCCCCACATTGGGGTAAACCACGTATATCTGGTGTCTTATGGTTTTATTTGTGCAATGATATCTCTGTTATGTTTTTCTTAGTGCTTAGATTAGAATGTGTAATGAATATGTATGTTTTGCTTAAATGTTGTGCTTATGTTAAATGCTATATCTGATCCACAATGCTAAGTGCTAAGTGTTTGAAGTGCATAGTATTTGTTATTACTATGCTAGATCTATCCTTGTGTATGTTCTGCGATGTTAATAATGTTAATGAACTAATGCATGGCATCTTCTAAGCATTAATAGAATACTCTGCAAAGTATTATTATCACAGATTTGTGTCCCAGCCTGGTTATAGACACCCGCGTCCTGTAACCTCCTCTTCTTCTACCTCGGGTGAGACTTCGCCTACTTCGCAGGTGTTTTTGAAAGGGACGGTAGTCAGGATTTTTTTGGTGCATTGTTAAGCGTTGAACCCTGGGTCTACCCCTATGCCAACAACAATCATATGTCAAGCGTATCTTGCTCAGTTTTTCTTCATCACATTTTGGACATGCCCTCGACTCTTTGGTACAAACCCTAACATGTTCTTTAAATTTGGAGCTTGTTCAAAAAATTAGTTGGATGATTGAATGGATCCATTGAAAATCTACCTTCACGTAAAAGTGTCCCTTTCCTTCAAGTAAGGTAGGGTAGGTAGATCTTGTTTGTACATAGTTTATTTCTTCAATTCAAGTTTTCCATAATAAGGAAGTTGTTATATGGAAATAATATTTGAAGATAACTTCATGTAAAAAGAGGAATTGAAAGAATTTACTTTGAATATCATTCCATATCGCAATGGAGAAGGCAATTGGTATTTAGAATCTGGTGTTCTCAGCAACCCACAGGGGGTCATTGTCCCGCAGTTAGAGCCATATGTTGATAAAAAATTGGTGACCTCTATTTTCCCACTCCTGGAATAATAAAAGTTTGATATCAAAAGAAGAAAATTTTGAATGATTATAAGTTTATTGCACATCACACAGTATCAGCTTCATCACACATTTCACTGATTCAAAATCCGATTTGATATGCTCAAGATATCTAGGTTTACGTCTAAACGCCCAAAAACCACTTTCTCAATATGCAACAAAGCTAATTTTTCTTGGAAATACGTTCAATTCTTGGAATATTTGGAACCATGTCCAATGTCTTGGAGGCATGCTCAATTCTTGGTACTTAGTAATTTTGGAACCTTGTCATGTTATTGGTTCTTTCAATCTCTTAATTCTCTATACTTAGAATGTTCTTGAAATTTCCACACTTTCCTTTCACTCCTATTTATACTCTTCATACTTAGTTTCTTTTCGAAATTTCAAAATTATCTACTCTTCATACTTTCCCTTTTCTCCTCTCTTATACCCTTTGTACTCAGAAATTTTTGGTTTCTCCCTCACCCACTACCCCATGAGATTTCACACCCTCCTTATACATGCTCTCTTATCCCTCCATCCCTCTGTCTGTCCGCTGCTCATCACTTAGTAATTTTCTTAAACTTCCTCCCCTATCCTTATCTCTCCTCCTCCATCAGAAAAACATACTCTTATCCTCCTCATCTACTTATCCCTCCTTACCCCCGAATCTGCTTATTCCTCTTCCGCTTACTTTGTGACCCCCCTCCTTCTTTGTTTTCCCCTCTCTCCTTCCTTCTCATTCTCTCCTCCCAAACTCAACTTATTTCCCAAGGTTTTATTACCAGCCTATCATATCATGAAATTTGGTATTTATATTAGCCAATGAGACTACTCCTTGTGGAAACCACTCATTTTATGACATGGAAACTCTATTAACAAGTGGGAGAACAACACATGGTAGAAAAATAACCTCAAGACATGTGGAAAATATGATATCCAATTGGGTGGTGACATGTTGCAACTCGTGGTGAACTATCACACAAAGACATGTGGTGATGATGTGGACTGATGAATCATGTTGACTCATCACTAACTTGATGATGATTGGGGACCTATTGGAGGATGATTGGGTGGTCAAAATATTTAATTATTTAACTAATTTTCTAAGGGGTCAAATCTCTTAGTCTCTATAGTTACTTCATGATTCACATGAAAAGCATGATAATGTTTTCATTATATACGATAAAACCATGAAATACTCCCATGCATGTGGGATATACATTTTAAATAAAAATTTGAAATTTGAAAGGATGAGGGAGAAATAAAAGGGCCTAGATTGACCCATGAAAATGATCAACGATTGCTGAATCTTGATGCTTAGGAGGCCATAATTTGAGATACGAGAGTCAAATTTGGGAAACATTTACCTTGTTGGAAAGATAATTCAATGAGGAAGATGATGAAATGGGTTTCAAGGGATGAAATTGGCCACATTTTTCTCAGAAATTGAAATAACAGTTAGCTATATTTTTATGGTGTGATGATAAATATTCTTGACACATCGACTTCACGAGCTCATATATTGAGATCCATAAATAAAAATATCACCCAAGATAACTCGTTGGAAATACAAGATGATTAATATCACATTTGAAATGATTTCCATGGATGAAAAATTTAAATATCTTGTCCGGAAAATTAAAATACAATCCTTTTTAGAAAAAAAAGGAAATTAACTAAAATTTTCAAAATTTTATTTTATTTAATTTATTTCTTATTAAAGATGAAAAATACCCACTTTAATATGTGATTTCAATGATGTAAACTAATTAATGAGAATTTATTAAGGCATTA
The DNA here is from genome assembly GCA_000966675.3 of Picea glauca. Classification (NCBI taxonomy): domain Eukaryota; kingdom Viridiplantae; phylum Streptophyta; class Pinopsida; order Pinales; family Pinaceae; genus Picea; species Picea glauca. The sequence continues at coordinate 767,341 of JZKD02S0392836.1, read as the reverse complement.
ATTAAAGTGTTTTTTCCAAGAAATAAAAATCCCTAACTACTCAAGAAGTTAGAAGAGTTGGTTTTAAAAAGCAAGAAAGGGCTTCATCAAAGGGTTAGAGAAGGTTTCATTATCAGAGAAAGAGATTATAATAGAAGGGTCCATCCATTCGAATGCATCCAAGATTCCGATGAACAGAAAAATATTTCCATCTTCTCCATTCTTCTTCTTCTATACTAATTTCTCAAGGATTTTTGTTTGTGTTTTTGAAATTAACAGAAGGTCGAGTTCTTGAGCGTTCTTCTTGTAATCTTCCAAGACTTTTATTATATGATCATGGAGTATTTAAAACCATATTTTTGACTGTCATATGTAAGAAAATATTTTCTATTGGATTCATGGGAATTTATCCCATGTTTAACAATATTTATTTTTGAGTCACTTGTCAATTGGTTTACATAGATTTTGTGTATTGTTGAATATCTTTCATGAATAAAAATCAACAAAGAACTATTTAGGGGCATTTCTCTAATGATTTATCATATGTCGGGATTTCTGAGTGATATTTTTGGAGGTTTCTTATCAAATTATTTCAATATTAAATGCAAACTCTTTTAAATTTCTTTGAGACGATCAAAACTATTCTCTCCTTTTTCTTGTGAGAATATATGGATGTGTCCATTATTTATATGTGATTTATAGGGTTGTATATATGATGTTGAGGATACATGTTTTCTAATATTGAATCCTTCCTTCAATATTTATATTGTTAAAATACTTCTTGCCGCACATAAAGATTATATCAGGTTATTAAAGAATCATTCCATGTATAAATCAAAGCAATAAAGATCTAGGGTTTGCTATCTAACATTATCCTTAATCCAAGATATTCAAGATATATATTTTATCCAAATAAGAGTAACACCTCTATAAAAACACACGAGGATTCATATCCTCATAAGGTTGTTTTTCGATATTAACCGATTCAAACATCAACAAAACCCCATACTTATCGACCTACAAAGATGCACCTACATCGACATGGTATTGGTTGATATTGGAACAACTGACATTGTGCTTGGGGAAGTATAATGAACCTGTATGGTACAAGTCTAAACCACATTAACCCATTATCGAGAGGTGAGTCCATGGAAACCCAATATAGTTTACTTCTCTAAGAATTCGAGATGGAAGGGTATCCTAGCTATGAGGTAACTAATTTCAAAGATTGAGATTCATCGTCTTTTCTTGGAGAGCTCGTTATGTGCCATGTTGAAATTCGATGAAAAATGAGAAGAATACCTCTCATGGCATGAATGTATTTGGGCCATTCACTGGATGTTCATTATTGGCAAATGCATAAATGAACCCAACACCTTCTTTAGGAACCCAACGGTCCCAATAGTGATTTGGTAGCTAAATAGTATTGATTTTCTAGCGTATTCAACCCTTGGTATGCAATAATACCATGTTGATATTTTACCACTCTACTCAACACCCAACATTTAGCTCAAAATATAATCTCTTTATCTACTAAAAACACAACCGAGTAATCAACTAAACATGTAGCGGAAACATAAAAAAGGAAACCAAATCAAGCACAGATAAACACCAATATTTTTGGGTATAAACCCATGGAGGGAAAACCAGTCCAATAATTATTTTATTAAGGTCAAATCAGGGCTCCCATAACAGGGAAAATGGCCAACTAAGAGAATTCTATAGTACATACAAACTTGACAACTCCTGTGTTGTTGTACAACCTTGTACCGACATGTTTCCTAAGGAATATGTGATTCATCGCACTGTGAACCATGTATATACACAAATATCTACATTGTGAATCACGTATTTGTATAGAAAACCTGTATGACAAGCTCTGTACGATCCTATACTTCCATGTGGATTCTGTCCTTTGAAACCCACCTACAACTGCCTCTGTTGTTCGACCACACAGGTATTCCAACAGAGGATGAACACCTTCAATAACCATTCACATAACCAGATCAAATATCAACACAGTGATGTTTTCACATGGTAAAACCCCTACGGGGAAACATCCACGGCCCTAGCTAATGCGACCACTTGGAGAAGTTTATTAATGCAAAGAAAAATATTACAGAGAGATTTTACAAGAGAGTTTCTTACAATCGATCATCAGAAAATGACCCTCCATGCTCTTTAAATAGGTATCATGGACCAATCGGGTGCTAAGCCATGGATCAATGGCCATTAATATCGAGGAGAGTATGAACTGTCAGATCACTCTATGTCGAGAACATATCATGACTGTCAGATTTCCTAACTAAAAATGCATACTAATGCATACTAAAGAAACACACTAGAAAACACACTTTTACCTAATGACACAATAGACCAAGTAGATCTTAACTAACTCCTAAGTGTCTAAATATCCTAACATCCTCCCTTAAGAACAACCTAGGATAGGATTGAAGGATTTACAATAGTGACACAATAGGAGAAGGAAGGAGGCATTAGAGCCTATCCCCCCTTAATGACAACTTCCCGAACCCCTAACATAGATCGAAGTTTGGAAAACTTTGCTTCTGTAAGAGACTTTGTGAAAATGTCTGCAACTTGATCTTCTGTAGGGAAAAAGAGCACTTCAATAACTTGATCATGAATGAGCTTTTTGATGAAGTGCATGTGTAGCTCGATGGCTTTGCTATACTTATGTTGAACTGGGTATTTGGCGAGCTTGATGGCACTCTGATTGTCACACCAAATACTGGTAGGATGCTGGTGCTGGAATCCAAACTCAAAAAGGATTTGTCGAAGCCATGGGGCTTCCTGACTTGCATTTACCACTGCTCGGTACTCTGCTTCTGCTGAAGAAAGTGCAATAGCCTGTTGTTTCTTATAGTACCAAGTGACAATTCCTGAACCAAGGTTGAAAACATAACTTGCAGTAGACTTCCAATCATCAGGGTCGCCAGCCCAATCCGAATCAGTGAAACCAACCAATAAAGGAGTCCCCCCTGAACTGTAATGTATCTCAAACTGAACTGTACCATGAACATAGTGAAGTATCCTTTTAGATTCTTTTCTATGGATTTCATGGGGTGTTTTCATATACCGGGAAACAAGACCAACAACAAAGGAAAGATCAGGATGGGTATGAGTCAAGTACAAGAGGCTACCAACTAACTGACGGTACAATGTGGCATCAACTTCAGGAGAAGTACATGTGGCAGTAAGCTTGACTCCAGACTGGAAGGGAGAAGGGGTTGGTTTACAATCGTCCATGTGAAAGCGACGAAGAAGGTCACAAGCATACTTAGACTAGGAAAGATAAATTCCTTCATTGGTTTGCAAAACTTGGAGGCCAAGGAGATAGTGCAAAAAGCCTAAGTCTGTCATTTCAAATTTCGTCTTAAGGCGGGTTTTCACATGGTTTAAAAGTTTTGATTCACTACCAGTAAGGATAAGGTCATCAACATAACGAACAAGTATTATGATATGGCTTCCTACTTTCTTGTTATAGACATTAGGATCAGAATGACATCTAGAGAATCCATTGGCAATAAGAAAGCTGTCCATTTTGGCATACCAAGATAGGGGAGCTTGATTGAGACCATAAAGAGATTTCTTGAGGTGACAAACAAGGCTAGAGTCATTCTGGACATAGCAAGGAGGTTGTTCCTTGTAGATTTCTTCTTGCAAATCTCCGTGCAAGAAGGAGGATTTAACATCCATATGATGGAACTCCCATTTATGTGAGGCAGCAAGGGAAAGAACAAGGTGGATGGAATTCATTTTTGCTATAGGGGCAAAGGTTTCATTATAGTCAATTCCTTCAACTTGGGAAAATCCTTTGGAAACTAACCGAGCCTTGTGTCTTTCAACACTTCCATCTAATGCATACTTAGTTCTATAGACCCATTTGCATCTAACAAGTTTTCTTCCTTTTGGAAGAGGTAAAACATCCCAAGTATCATTTTCCATTAAAGAATGATACTCTTCATTCATTGCTATATCCCAATCTGGATGACTTGAAGCTTCTGCAAATGTCTCTAGATCATGAGTTTCTGAAATTTGAGCCAAAAGAGAAGAGGCTCGCTGGAACTATGAACGTGTCCAATGCTGATATGAAGGATCACCAACATGATCACTAGCTGCTTCTTGTGTTGAATGGACCCATCTCGGAAGAGGTGGAGTTGGTGTTGGTTCAGGTTCAAAGGACTCATCTAGAGGAGGGTGAGTAGGCGGAGGTGGAATTTCATCCTCATTGTCATCATCTGAAGAAGAAACTAGATCATAAGAAGGCACAAATGCCGAATATGGCTCGTAGGCCGAAGAAGGCACAACTATAAAATTAGGCTCGCAGGCCAAAGAAGGCACAAACACCGAATTAGGCTCGCAGGCCAAGAGATTTTCATCAAATTTAACATCTCTTCTAATAATAATTTTATTACAATGTGATTGAAGAAGTCTGTAACCTTTGACATCTTCAGAATAACCAACAAATATACATTTCTCACTTTTAGGATACAATGCTTTCCTTTTCTCATCAGGAATGTGAGCCCACTCTATACTGCCAAATACATAGAAGTGACTTACATCTGGTTTAATTTTACACCAAGCGTCTTTCGGTGTTATATTTTTAAGAGCCTTTATGGGAGTGTGATTTACTATGTAATTTTCATAGTTGATGGATTCCACCCAATACTTTAGACTTAATCCATTAGATTGGATCATACAATTATCCATTTATTTTAATGTGTGGTTCTTTCTCTCAGCAACACCATTTTGTTGTGGTGAATATGGAACAGTGTGTTGCATTTAGATTCCCTGTGTAGTGCAGTAACTTGTAAAATTGTTGTTCACATATTCGCCTCCATTGTCTGTTCTTAACCTTTGAATTTGATGTCCAAATTGCTTTTCTACAAGGGCCTTGTAGGCCAAAAATTTGTCAAAAACGTTTCTCTTAAGTTTTAAGAAGTAAACCCAAGTACGTTTGAAAAAGTCATCAATGAAAGTTAATAAATACTTGCACCTAGAAAAAGAAGGAGAAGAAAGTGGACCACACAAATCACTGTGAACAAGCTGCAAAGGATCTGAGGCATGCCAAGAGACACGTTTTTCAAAACTGTCTCGATGATGTTTTCTGAGAACACAACCGACACAAACACCATCTCTGCATGAACCAAGAGGAAGACCATTCACCATCTGTTGATTACATAGTTGTTGCAATGAGCGATAGTTTAGATGACCAAACCACTCATGCCAAATTTTGCTCAAGTCATTGCTATGAGAAACAAAAACTGATGAAAAAGATGATGACCCAAAGTTTTCAAATTTGTACAACCTGGTAATATCATCAACAATTCCAGTTGCAAGAACATGCTTAAGATATTTTAGATCCTTGATTACAACTTGGTGAGGTGAAAACTCTACAGTTTTACCTTCACCTAAATGAGTGATTTGATATACTGATAGAAGGTTACAATAAAGACTTGGAACACACAATACATCATTGAAATGACCATTTTCTACTTGAACTGTTCTAGATCCTTAAACACTAAGAGATCTATCATCACCAACAAATATTTCCTTGGTGTTACATTCATTTAGAGTAGAAAATATGGCTATATTCTTAGCCATATGATAGGATGCTCCAAAATCAATAAGCCACTCATTAGAAGTAGAAGTAGAAGTAGAATTTGTATTGAAGGAGAAACTAGAAGCAAAAAGTGCATATCCATGAGAAGAAGAAGAAGAAGAAGAAGATGATGAAGAAGAATTAATACTAATGTTGTGCTTCTTCATCGTTGCTTCTAAATCTGCCATCTTCTTGAAACATTTGGACTCATCATGACCATATTTATCAAAAAATTTGCAATGTCTATTAGTATTCTTATTTTTATATTTTTCTCCTTTGTCTCCATTAGGAGCAAAAGTTGTTTGAGTGGGTTTGGGACCCTTATATTGCTTGTTGTTGTGGCGAGGATGTTGCTTCTTGGGATTCTTGGGTGTATCTTTTTGATGGACAACTAAGGCTTTGTTGGAGGTACCTGCAATGCTGATTACTCCAAGTTGTACTAGCTTATCTTGCTCTCTAATCAAAGAATAAAACAATTTCTCAAGACTGGGTTTTTGATAAGCTTCCCCTATAGCCTCTTGTCTGGCATAAAATGTAGATAAAAACATAGAATATGCACTACCCAGCTTAAAAAGAATAGGATAGATGCAATGATCTTCGTCTATCTTTATCTTACATTCTTCACATAAAGTTCTAAGTTTTTTAAACTTATATAGATAGTCTTCAATGGAAGAAAAATCACTTGGACTCAAAGTTAGTACTTGATTTTCTAACTGTTGTGCTCGAATAATATTGTGTTTACCAAACACAGATTCAATCTTTTCCCAAGCTTCTTTGGGTTTATCAATTGATTGAAGGTGGAACCTTAAATCAGGAGAGATAGACATTCCGATTAATCCACGTGCTTTGACATTCCTATTATCGCATTTGTCTTTCTTATTAGCATTAGTGGGTGTTGTTTCCTTTCCCAAGGTAATCCGGTACAAGCCTTTACTTGGTAATAAATCCTCCATATGGGATTTCCATTGGAAGTAGTTGGTTCTGGTAAGTAAGAGATTACTTGTAGAAGCCATATTAAATATGTAGATAATACTGATTTAAAAACTGAAATTGATGATCTGAATGGAAAGAGCTCGAAAATTTATGCAGTTTAAAAAAAAAATGGCATTGAAAATGAACTTCGGATGTGAGAGTTATGCCCTTTTTAAAAAAAAGCCATAAAGGGTAACCAAAGGACCACGTGGTAGTGTAAGTTACTTTATGAAGTGACCCACTTTTATAAAGAGAAGGGGGGCTCACTTTTACAAAGAAAAGATGCATGCAAAATAAATAACTCTAAAATAAAATATTAAAGCTACTTACAATGATTCACTTTTATACTTGAAGTGAAATACACTTTACAATTTTAGCATGAACTTTTTCAAAAAAAGTAACAAAAGAGAGACTTGAACTCAAGACCTCTTACTTAATAAGGCAACTTTTAACAAAATGGTCTAGAAAAACATATTGTAATGTTTAGAAGGAGGATTGTTGTTGTTGTTGCTGTGGAAGATGGCCTTGGAGAGCGTGCTAAAAAAAAACTCGTTTCACAGAAGAAACAAATTTCGCTTCTCAATGACAACAAGGGTTAGATATCGGTTAGCTTACCCGAAATATGCACCTTTTCCTATCTGTTTCTGATTTTCTGAGATCGCACAGGGCACGGGGAAAATAACATACATATATCTAAAAGAGTAGCAACCCGGAAATAAAAAATACAAAACCGAAATAAAACCAAAATACTTCTCTGCAAAAAATTTAAAAAATGCGTATTCAAACTTTATACCTCCGGATCTGACTATAATGGTTATATCTTGGCAAACGTAAACCTTTTCGAGTGAAATGAAAAGTGCTCTTGAATGAAACGAGTGCTCCAGATGCAATGGAACAGTCCTCTCAACACATAAATGTACATAAATGATAGAAAATGGAGATGAGGAAACTCGGCTTCACGATCTCGATCTACAACAAGAGAGAGTCTTCAAACAGGCTCTGATACCATGTTCGACAACACATGTATTCCAACAGAGGATGAGCACCTTCAGTAACCACTCACACAACTAGATCAAAGATCAACACACCGATGTTTTCACATGGTAAAACCACTATGGGGAAACAACCACGGCCCCAACCAACGTGACCTCTTGGAGCAGTTTATTAATGGGAAGAAAAATATTATAGAGAGATTTTACAAGAGAGTTTCTCAAAATCGATCATCAACAAATGACCCTCCATGCTCTTTAAATAGAGATTATGGACCAATCGGGTGTTAAGCCACAGATTAATGGTCATTAAGATCGAGGAGAGTATGAACTGTCAGATCACTCTATGTCGGGAACATATTGTGACCATCGGATTTCCTAACTACAAATGCATATTAATGCATACTAAATAAACACACTAGAAAACACACTTTTACTTAACGAAACAATAGACCAAGTAGATCTTAAATAACTCCTAAGTGTCTAAATATCCTAATATTTTCTCTCTCTCCTCCTTGACTTGTATGACCTTTAAATGGAAGTACCTCTCCACCTATCCAGGATCTTGAATCATGATCCTTTGTGATCCAATCCTATGATCAAAACTTGGATGGAATCTATTCACCTAATCTATGAGATCTCCTCACTCTAGTGTAAGAAAACATCCTTTTTTTCTCCTACACTCCTCACACTAGAAAAAGTCCTACTTTGCTATCCTTGACCTTAATCTGTCACCAAAGTATCTTGACCTCAACCTCTCGTCAAAATTCTCTGACTTTGATCTCCTATCAAAAGTGATTTCTCCTTTACCCCATCCTTGCTTTTATAATCACGAGTTACAATCTATTTATAATATTCAAAATGATCTATGGTTGTGATTACTTCTCACACTCACTCAAGATTTAGATTACATGCTGCATGCTAAACATGTTCCTCAAATAACTCAATTAATAATAAAAACACATTTACTTTAATTAATTCCTTTTAACTAAAGTAAACTCACGCTAGGATTTCGACAACTTTCACATGCTAGACATAAGAAAATCTGGAAGTACATGTTCGATGCTATCACAAACATCAACACTCCTCTTAGCGAGGAAGGTACTTCTCCCACCTAGAGTTGGCTCAATCTTGTCTACCAAATCTGCTACCATGCATGCTATCCAATACACTTGATTGACTGATCCCTTTGACACATAAGTTATCCCTTCCATGATGATCTGTCCTGTCTCAGAAGAATCACTGCCTCTGAACATGCTCCTAGAAGTCTCTTGCTCCTAATAGTCCTGCATGGCCATCTCATATGATGACTCCTTGTTGACAGACTTGGAAGGTTGCTCCTTCCCACATGAACCTAAAGGTTGAATCCCTCTTAGGTTCTAAACCTTCATAGCTACCTACTCCCCATTCTTTGCCACTAACATCGATCAATGATCCAAGCTATCCTTGGATCCCTTTACAGGATCCTATCCTAGAATAATGGTTCTCCCGAGGAATACAAATCAACAAATAGCCAAGACTTACAAACCTCAAGATCAGTCATCTGATCTTGCTGGTTGACTGCTATTCCCTTGTTGCCCCTTTTCTCCTTTCCTCAAACCACGACTTACACACTTATTTTCTCCATCTATGGGCCATTGGATCCAATAGATATGTAATTTTATGATCTCTAGATGAATGTCCTTCTTCACCCATTTGAGATCCCTTTGAGTCACTGTCCTTCATGGCTCAAGCACTTGAGAAAAATTCCATCTTTTCTCCTAAGTAGATGACACAGGAACATGAGAAAAAATCCATCTTTTCTCTTATGTGATCTCATGTGGCTCATATCTCTAGATGGAAGTCCTTCTCCACCTATATGATATCTCCTTGCTGACTGCCTGACCTCCAACCATTGCTCAACAAACCACTTTGCTAAAACTTCCTCTGTACTGTTGTTTCCTATAAATCAGTCCTTCGATTTTTGTCTGTTGGTTTACAAATATGCTAAGATATCCTGTTGATCTATGATTAGTCCTTCACAGGGATGATTTTAGGGGCTAAATTTCGCTCATGGGCTAATTTTCCATGGCTTTTCAAAAAACGAGATTCGCTATTTTAAAAATGTTTCGCCCAAATTCTATAGGATAAAATTATTTTACCTTAAAAATTGCCAAAATTTTATAAAAACTATATAAAATACTTAGAAATTTGAATATTTTTACAAAAATATCGTTGGCATATGAAGGATTAATAAGATTCACCAAGGTTTCTACATTTTAAAATAAATTTCCATCCTTAAAATCACCCTTGGTCCTTCAACCACCCACCTGGATACTCCTGATCCCATATATCTATTCCTGTAACCATAGATATGATCTTGATCTCTTCCTTGGTCACTTAGATCTCATAGATATTCCATTGTGCACTTGGTTTCCCCCCTTCAAATACTAGGCTCCCTCTTTCCTTCAAAGCCTTAGCTATGATACCATGTTAATTTTTTAAGCGAATTCAACCCTTGGTATGCACTAATACCATGTTGATATTTTACCACTCTACCCAACACCTGACAATTAGATCAAAATAAAATTACTTTATCTATGAAAATGACAACTGAGTAATGAACTAAACATGAAGCAGAAACATAAACAAGGAAACCAAATCAATCATAGATAAACACCAATATTTTTAGGTACAAACGCCTAGAAAAACCCTGGAGGGAAAACCAATTCAATATTGATGCTTTTATTAAGGTCAAATCATGGCTCCCATCACAGGGAAAATGACCCACTAAGAGAATTATACACTGCAGAAAAAATTGGAAACTCATGTGCTACTATACGACCCTGTACCAACATGTTTATTGAGGCATACATGATTCAACCCACTGTGAACCGCATACATATGTGACTTCCTACACTATGAATTGAGTATCCATACAAAAAATCCATATGGAAATCTTTGTAGGATCCTATACTTCCTTGTGGCTTCTGTCCTTTGAAACCCACCTGCGGCTTCCTCTGCTCTCTCTACTCCTTGACCTGTATGACCTTTAGATGGAAGTCCTTCTCCACCTATCCAAGATTTTGAATCATAGTCCTTTGTGATCCAACCCTATGATCAACACTTGGATGAAATATCTTCACCCAACCTGTGATATATCTTCACTCTAGTGTAAGAAAAAGTACTTCTTTGCTCCTACACTCCTCACACTAGAAAAATTCCTTCTTTTCTATCCTCAACCTTGGTCTCTCAACAATGTCTCTCAGCTTTGACCTCTTGTAAAAAGTCTCTGAATTTGATCTCTTATCAAAAGTGATTTCTCCTTTACCCCAAAATTTCTTTTATAATGATGCGTTGCAATCTATTTCTAATCTTCAAAGTGATCTATGGTTGAGATTACTTCTCACACTCAAGATTTAGATTACATGATGCATATTAAGCATGTTCCTTAAATAACTCGATTACTAATAAAAACACATTTACTTTAATTAATTCCTTTTAACTAAAGTAAACTCACATTGGGCTTTCAATGACTTCCACATGCTAGAGACAAGAAAATGTGAAAGTACCTATCTGATGCTACCACAAACATCAACAAATACATACTCTTAGAAATGAAATCATGTTAGTGGTTCTATCATGATAACTATCGATCTATCTAACACATGAATGGACGGTCTAACACCGTTCTCTTAGCTATTGGGATTTGTTGTCATGGGAAATTCCCACAAGTTAACTCCATATATGGATGGAACCACTGGATGCGTGAGAGAATCATCCCACACAATACAAGATTGCTGGGAATTTAGGTCATAGTGGAAATTGATTTCCCAACCACAATACTCAAATCAAACATAACACACTATAATCCATGTGTTTTTTAGAGGCTAATTATTTTAACAAATGCCAAAATTTATTTACTGGTTGTGATTGAAATCATTATAGTAGTGATCATTATCAAATCCAAGAGAATATGTACAATGAAACAAAATTTAATCCATTTCACAATAATGAGAATACCATTAGACATGATGGTTTTAAGATGGAACCAAATGGGAAAACCAACAAGGAATCAGACTTAGTGATTCATTCAACAATCTTCAATACAATGTGATTCGTTCCTCTCCTCATTGGACAAAAAATCCCTTTGAGTATTGTTGTTGTTTGAGTCTGTTAAGGCCGAAACAACAAGCTCACAAGGATATGAATCTCCCTACGTTTTTATAGAGGTGGTACTCCTCTTTGGCTAAAATATATATCTTGAATATCTTAGATTAAGAAGAAAGCTTAAAAAAAAACTCCATATCTTTATTTCTTTAATTTAAATATAGAATGGTTGTTTAAAAACAGAGAAAGGTTTTGATCATCTCAAATAATTTTAAAATAATACTGCAGTTAAAACAAAATAGAATTTAATAAGCATACTTCAAACATCTCACCCTCAAAAATCCCAAGATCTGAAACATCATTGAATTCATGCCCTGAATAATTTTTTGTGGATTTTTATTCATGAAATATATTCAACAATACACAAAATATCTGACAATCATATACATGGCTGTAAATACTCCATGATCATATAAGAAAAGTCTTTTGAAGAATACAAGAAGAACACTTAAGAATCTTAGCCTTATGCTCAATTAAGAGATTCAAGCAAAAAGATTTGAGAAAATGGTGTAGAAGAAGAAAAAAGTGGAGAAGATGGAAATATATTTTCATTTATCATAATATTCACTTCATCTTGATGTTTGTACCTTCTTCTTCTGATACTCTACCCCTTTCCTTCTGATAATGTAACCATTGATGAAGACCTTTCTTTCCTTCTAAAAATTTGCTCTTCTAACTCCTTGAGGAAGTTAGGGTTTTTCCTTTCTTGAAGAGATCAATTTAATTAATGAATTAATTAAGTATCATTAATTAATTGACATCATTTATATATGTATCTTGAAGTTGACCCCTTTCTGTCTTAATTTTTTTTTTTTAATAAACTTTTATTTCAAAAATTTAATTAATTTCCCTTTTAAAAAGGGGATTGTATTTTAATTTTATGGATGTGATAATCAACTTTTCAGCCATGGAAACCAATTTATATGTGATTTTCATCGTATTCTCTTTCCAAAAATTCCTTATGTGGATGATTTTGTTTCCTATATCTCAGGATATGAGCTCGTGAGGTTGAGGTGTCAAACATATTTATTAGCAAGGCATAAAAATGTTGCTGCGTATTATTTTAATTTTTGTGAAAATTTTGGCAATTTTCAGCTCTCAATACCTATCCCATCATCTTCATCATTGAAATACATTTCCAGTGAGGTACATTTTGCACAATTTCGACTCCTGGATCTCAATATATGGCCTTTAGAACAACATGGCTAAAAAAACGTTGATTAATCTTCACCGAGCGATCTGGGCCATTGATTAAGTTTCATCCTTGCTTTTGAAAAATTTGAATTTTTCTTCATAAAAGGATATCCCACATGTATTGGGAAATTTGATATGCAATGATATATAATGACATGTATGTTATACACTTAATGTGAACCAAGAAGATGTTATGGAGATTTGGAATTCGACCCCTTAAGTAATTAATTAGATAATTAATATTTTAACCGACCAATCATCGTCCACCTCATGCCTAGTCAACATGATGAATCAACCATCCAACCATCCCAATGTCACCATGTGTCTTCTCGTAATAATTCAATAATATGCCACATGCCATATCTCCATTCATTTCCACGTGTCACAAGTTTTATGGTGCCATATGTCTGCCATGTGTCACAAGTAATGAAATGCCATGTGTCACAAGTAATGAAATGCCATGTGTCACAAAATGATTAGTTTCCATGTGGAATTTTCTCATTGGATTCCATGTGGAATAATGTAGTTGGTTAACAATTTATGTAATTAAAATAAAGTTTAAGTGGGGAAAGGTGAACGAGATGGGGTAGGAGTGGGTCATACAGGGAGGGGGAGAAATAAGGGTAGAAGAGGGATTAAGATGACGT
>JZKD02S0392836.1:710918-725918 GCA_000966675.3 Picea glauca | reverse complement strand
TTTGTTGATTTTAGGTGCTTGGATGCTAGGTTTTGGGTGCTTAATGCTGGTGCGTAGTGCACCTGTGGATGCGCAGAGCACAAAGGCTTCCTTTACAACTTGACATTTGGGCTTTGTGCTATGTGTTGGTGTAGGTGCGAGAAGGGACTGAGAGTTCGAGTCAAGGGTTAAACAGTGTGACAGACGTGGCTTATCTCAATCGATTTCAGGTTCCATTTGTAAAGATAGTTGGATGTACATTCTAACACTGTAGGGTTGGAAGTTATCGTTGAGTTCCTGGATCATTGACACCAGTTTGGCAGTTTTGCCAGAAAATACTTCAATCTAATGAACCTAACCTTTTCAACAAGTTTATTTCCTTCAGGAGAAGCAAGGTTCCACTCTAGTGAAGAGAGCTGGTAAAGATGTTTTATATTCCCTGAGTCAAGTGGAACTATTGACTATAAATTTTCCATTTTCCATATGGATTTTTGGTGACTAAGCCGTAAGCCTTAGTCTAAATGTTCTACCTTTGGGTTTTTTTTTTTTGGGTTGTTTTATAGTTGGTTCTTTTGTGGGGATGTTATCTGGTTCAAAATCTGGTTGGGGATACTATCTGGTGTTTTTCTGGTTGGTTCGAAATTCAGTGTTTGGGTTCTCTTTCGGGATATTATCTGTTTTAAGATGATATTATCTGTTTTAAGATGATATTATCTATTTTATTTACTCGAAACCTGGCCAGAAATCAACAAAATCAACATCTGTAGACCTGAGTGGTTAACTCTGTATAATCATTAGTTTGAGAAATTGTAACTCTGTATAATCATTAGTTTGGGAAATTGTGGGAAATGTTTTGAGTGGTTAAGTCTTTAATCCGAGTCTCACATGAGAAATTGTTTGAATGAATGGTTGAGTCTTTATAATCCGAGTCCCACACATCTGTTTCTCACAAAATGGAAACTTCCTTACTGTCGTTGTGGTTCCCACCTTGATGCAGGAGCATCTCTCCCAAGACAGCCATGCGCCAGCCAGCCAACCCACTCAACGCGCATTCAATGAGGAAGAGAGGCGCAACCCTCTCATATTCAAATTTTGAATTTGAATCAAGCACATTTAATGTTTGTAAAGCTATTAGAGCCAAAAGATCGTGCCTGTACGCAGGCTTTAGATGTAGATATCCTTTAATGGTTGTAAGGATGAGATCTAGCTATGATCTGGACTAGACAACCCATTCAATGTAAGTTTAATGTAATTGAATAGGGTAGGTGAGATGGAGGGAAGAGCTCGAAGAGCCCCCTCATGTAAAAGATCTTTGGATCTTGTTTTTAGTTAGTCTAAGTAGCGAAGAGGTAGCAAGAGTTAGAGGGGAGGAGAGAAGGAGCTGAGACTTTGTGAAAGTATGAGCTCAAGAACACTTTGTAAATGAGGCATTTTACATTAATACAAACAACAATTTTTCCTGTATGTCATTCTGTGTTGTGTAAATGATTTCATGTGTTCTTTATATGTTGTATATGTATGATTAGGTATGCATTTGAAGGGACAGATAGGTTCTGCAATATGTTGAGTTCTTTGATTTCAAGTTTGGGGTTCTTTGTGGTCTCATGCCAAGAGGGCGTGACAGAACATTGCAGGTTCTGAGAGCCAATGCATTTCCAATTCTACGAAGTTTGGACAAGGAAGTGCTAGGAGGGTGTACCAGCTGAAGTCTTAAACTCAGGGAAAGATCTCAAGGTTGTTGAACACCTTGGAGGAAGGATTGTGCAGAGGAAGGGCACCGAAGAAGGCAGAATCTCCGAGTAGTTCTGTAGAGCTATGCCAGGAGGGCATTGAGAAGATGCACGAGTTTCATTGAGTAAGAACTCCATTGTGAGTTCAAGGAGAGATCAGAATCACTGAGGATTCTGGAAGCTCTACCAAGAGGGCATTGAGTAGGTGCTAGAGTGAACAACAAAACTCTAGTTTGAGTTCATAAAAGGGATAGTTTTAGTAAGGGGAAACTCTGCTAGGAGGGCATTGAGTGGATGTGAAGATAGTGCACAACTAAACTCTTTTGAGTTCTAGAATAGAGAAGAGCCCATGAGAGGATCTTCACAGGGTTGCTGAAGACTCTGCAGACTCAGCAAGGAGTTGCTTGCGCAAGAGATTGCCAAGAGGGCATCATATTCTCCATCTATGGGAGAAGAAAGGGTTAAGTCCCTTAGAGGTCTGAGAAGTAGAAAATCTCAGGAGGGATAGTGCCTTTGAGAATAGAGAAACAACTAGAGGGAGTGCAGAGACCGAAGAATCCTTCAAGGATTCAAGAGGAAAAGCTCAGAAGAAAGAGTTCTTTCACGCACGGGTCGTAAGCCGGGAGGTTGCAGAGGCCGAGAAGAAACCCTTTAGGGTTCAGAGTTTCCAAATCTTAGGAGAGATAGCATTTTCCAGAACGTAGTCGAGGCCAAGGATACAGTCTTCATCAACAGGAAGCAAAGGACGAGACCTTTGAGATTTCAGAAAATCTTCCAAGGAAAAGGAAAAAGAACATGCCCTGGAGGAGCTATAGCTACTGTAGGATCTAGATCATGGAGGCCCACGAGCCATAGGATCGCACCAAGTTGTGAGGGGTTTAAGCCCTTAGAAACACCCCAGAAGAGGAGCCGTCAGATTTCATCATTTCAGAGATTCAGGGTTCGGCATTTCGGGGATCCCGATGACAAGAGACTGGGGCACTTCACAGTGAAAACCCAGAAGTCACGAAACACAACTTACCTTTGGAGCAGAACTTCGACATTTCAGTTATTCAGAGTTTGGAAGGTAGAGGAGGTAGAGATTTTGATACCGATAGTTTCAAACTGCCGGTATGCGAAACAACATAAAGATTAGGACCGTCCATCTGAGGAGGACACGTGTCATGAGATCCTCACATTTTGGGGATTCAGACATTTGGAGGTGAAGGAGCGGAGGAGTATTTCGGCTTCGTGACTTGTGAAGTCCTGAAATGATCATGGTCGTCCATCTATGGAGGACACATGGTGAAGATAGGGGAATTACCGGGTAGTCAGACACTAGGAGTTCGAAAGACCATAGAATAGTGTCATTGGGGTCACGGAGTCCTGAAGACCAAAAGCATTAGGACTGTCCATTTCAAAGGACACGTGGCAGATATCCGAACACATCAGGGTTTCAAATACTGAGAAGTTGAAGGATCAAGGTTTGGTCATGGAGGATTCGCGAAATCATGAATCCTAAAGTCCCGAAAAGGTGCATACAGTTGAGATTTCAGGGAAATCCCTGAAAGGTCATTTCGATATCTTGGCTACCGGAAGATGCAGGGGTAAGAGTTCGAAACTCTTGACCCATAGAATCTCGAAAGGATTTGAGTCGTTGTATGAAGGGAGTCTTTGAGCGTTGATCTTTCTCAGGAGAAGGAGGACCGGAGTTTCAAGATTTCGGTACTTCGGTACTTCGGATACCGGGAGTACGAGAGGAAAAGGAATTGGTGGGCCAGGATTTGCGAAGTTCCGAAATGCGAATTCTCGAAAGCACAAGAGGAGTATTGTTGGGTCACGAGACAGGATTTCGGCATATCGGGAATCGGGATTTCGGAAGTCCCAAGAGAAAGGATTCGGGAAACTTGACAGTGAAATTCCTGAAGATGCGAAATATGACATAAAGGAGAGTGAGACTGCGGTCGCACCAGGTATCAGGATTTCAGATTTTGGAAATTCATGGATTCCTCTATAGGGAGCCGAGCACCTCGGCATTTGAAACTCCGAAATCATGAAACATGAAAAGATGGGGAAAATAAATCCTTGGAGGAGAAATCCGGGAAGTGGCATTTCGGAGATTTGGGGTTCGGGATTTCGGGAATCCTAAAGGCAAGGAACATGGGAATTTTGGTGTCGGAAACCCTGAAGTTTCGAAAGAAGCATGTGGTCACGGGGTAGGTGGTTTCTTAGGCTGGAAATTCACCATTTCGACATTTCGGCATTTAGAGGATCGAGAGGACAAGGAACTTGACATCAGGACTCAGGAAGTTCTGAAACCCAAAATTACTTTTCGGGAAAATATCTAAGGTCATATTCAGTGATCGTGGGAAGGAAAAGCTCGCACCTGATGCATGTTTGTGAAGGTGGGGTTTTCAAGGAAGGACCTATGGATCGGGAATTGAGGTTTCGATAGGGAGTCAAAAGAGTCACTTCGGCTCGGGGAAGTTTTAGAACGATCCTTAAACCGGGAGGTCGTGTAGAACCTACCGAGACAGGGGGTGCTGCACCAATTATGGTATCAGAGAAGAAACTCTGTTTGTATATTTCAGGCATAGGAAGAGAAGGGAAAGAGAATATTCTGATATACAACAAAGTGGTATCAGAGGCAGCTTGCAAAGACAAGCAAAGGAAGAGAGAGTGTTGAAGATGCTCTGTGGTGAATGTTGCAGGTAGGAAACAGTCAAAGGAACCAGTGAGGAAGATTGTAGGAGAGGCTGGAAGCTCTCAGTTGCAGAGTTATAGTAGTGAGTTTTTCAGAAGGGTAGGCAAGAGTAGGGATATGGATACTGAAGGCCATGCACGCGATGGAAAGAAGAACCGCTGGCAGCAGGAGAACGCTGTGAGAGATAAAGAGCTCATCGAGATCAGAGCGAGGATGGATGAGCTAGCACTGCGGGTGCAATAGGATACAAGGTCAATATGGGTGTATGAATGGCCCATGAATACGAAGGTAAAATGGCCAGTCAGGGAATTGGTGGCTAGAATACAACAGAGGTTGTTAAAGGGATGGTTGAGGCATGCTAAAAACCTCAACGGATTAGAGGAGGAGATGGTTCATGTGTGTGAAACAAAAGATGGGAGAAACATCAGTGGTGCTGAAGATGAACTGAGGTCACAGGATGATCTCAAAGATTGCCAAGGGGGTAGAACAAGAGTTCCCAATTTCCAAGAGGGAAATGAGTTGAGGTTGCTGCGGGATCTCACAAACTGTCAAGAGGAAAACTAGGGAATTTCATATTTCCAGGTGGGCAAGGGAGAGTAGATGAGCTCAGAGGTGAGCTCATATCAGTAAGAGGAGCTGATAAAGGAGGAAGATCAAAAGAGCATTCTGATGATTGGGTGAATTCAGATATTTTTTCCACATAGCTCAGTTGAGGCCAGTGAAGGTGTTGTAGATGGAGAAACAATAGAAAGACAGCCAGCAGAGAATGTCAAAGAAGAGGGAGAAATGGAGTAGACATTAGAGGCTACCCAAGTAGAGGAAAAAGATGAGCATTCCGAGGAATGGCTCAATATTTTCAGCCAGGAAGCTGAAAAGACTGTAGCATTGAAGCTTGTAGAAGCAGAAGAAGAAGAGGCATACAACATGAGCTTTTCTCATCTGTGGGAGAAGATTGAAACCCTGGAGAGAAGGGTAGAGGTGCAGAGCTTACACATCCAACAAGTCAATTTGGAGGCAGATGAAGGAGGATTCTAGTTTGAGGAGCAACTGGAAGAAGCTGGAGACATACATGCAAAAGAGATGGCAGTAGCAGCACTGTCAGATGAAGAGGCTGAACAATAGGCCAACCAAGATAAGACTACAGAGAAGACTGCAACAGAGTGGACACTTAGTGCCACACAGGGAGAAATGGAAGTTAAGCTGTCAAAGGGAGAAGCTGAGCAGTAGCCCAGTGATATAACTACAAAGCTAAACTTTGCAGCAGAGTGGACACTTAGTGCCATCGAGGATGAAGAGGATAACATGGGAGATCATGGTGATCTGCTCATCTGTAGAAAGAAATTGCAGCAGAGGAGACTGCATGAACAGAGACAGCCAAGACAACAACTAGATGAAGTGATCGAGCAGATCAGGAGGTTGATGTTGAGGTCAGCACAAGAAGTGGTCAGCGAAGGAAAGCTGAGCAGAGAAGAACCTGCAAGAGCAGCAGGGTAGCAGAAGCAGCAGTAGCATAAAGATGGAGTAGGGAGACAGCTCCAAAGAGTTGTTTGGGATCCAGGAGGATTTCAACAACCAGGGTGGAGATCTCATGAGCAGGAGCTCATGAATTTTCGTAGAAGAGGAGTATGATGTAGGAGCATCGCTCCCAAGCTAGCCATGCGCTAACCATCCAGCCCACTCAACACGCATTCAATGAGGAAGAGAGGCGCAATCCTCTCATATTCAAATTTTGAATTTGAATCAAGCACATTTAATGTTTGTAAGGTTGTTATAGCCAAAAGGTCGTGCCTATACATAGGCTTTAGATGTAGATATCCTTTAATGGTTGTAAGCCTGAGATATAGCTCTGATCTGGACTAGACAACCCATTCAATGTAAGTTTAATGTAATTGAATAGGGTAGGTGAGATGGAGGGAAGAGCTCGAAGAGCCCCCTTGTGTAAAATATCTTTGGATCTTGTTTTGATTTAGTTGAAGTAGCGAAGAGGTAGCAAGAGTTAGAGGGGAAGAGAGAAGGAGCCGAGACTCTGTGAAAGTCTGAGCTCAAGAACACTTTGTAAATGAGGCATTTTACATTAATACAAACAACGATTTTTCCTGTATGTCATTATGTGTTGTGTGAATGCTTTCATGTTTTCTTTATATGATGTAGATGTATGATTAGGTATGCATTTGCAGGGACATATAGGTTCTACTATCTGTTGAGTTCTTTGATTTCAGGTTTGGGGTTCTTTGTGGTCTCATGCCAAGAGGGTGTGACAAAACACTACGGGTTCTGAGAGCCAATGCATAGAGTGCATTTCCAATTCTGCAGAATTTGGTCAAGGACGTGCCAGGAGGGTGCACTAGCTGAAGTCTTAAACTCAGGGAAAGATCTCAAGGTTGTTGAACTCTTTGGAGACAAGATTGTGCAGAGGAAGGGAACAGAAGAAGACATAATCTCTGAGGAGTTCTGTAGAGCTCTTCCAGGAGGGAATTGAGCAGATGCATGGGCTGCATTGAGGAAGAACTCCATTGTGAGTTCAAGGAGAGATCAAAATCACTAAGGATTCTGGAAGCTCTGCCAGGAGGGCATTGAGCAGGTGCTAGAGTGCACAACAGAACTCTAGTTTGAGTTCAAAAAAGGGATAGGTTTACTAAGGGGAAACTCTGCCAAGAGGGCATTGAGTGGATGTGCAGATAGTGCACAACATAACTCTTTTGAGTTCTGTAATAGAGAAGAGGCCAGGAGAGGATCTTCACAGGGTTGCTGAACACCCTACAGACTCAGCAGGTAGTTGCTTGAGCAAGAGATTGCCAAGAGGGCATCAGATTCTCCATATGTGGGAGAATAAAGGGTTAAGTCCCTTAGAGGTCTGAGAAGAAGACAAGCTCAGGAGGGATAGTGCCTTTGAGCATAGAGAAACAGCTGCAGGGAGTGCAGAGACCAAAGAATCCTTCGAGGATTCAAGAGGAAAAGATCAGAAGGAAGAGTGCTTTCATGCATGGGTTGTAAGACGAGAGGTTGCAGAGGCTGAGAAGAAACCCTTTAGGGTTCATAGTTGCCAAAGCTCAAGAGATATAGTGTTTTCTAGAACGCAGACAAGGCCGAGGATACATGCTTCATCAATAGGAAGCAAAGGCCGAGACCTTTGAGATTTCAGAAAATCTTCCAAGGAAAAGGAAGAAGCATATGCCATGGAGGACCTACAACTACCGTGGGATCTGGAGTGTGGAGTCCCATGAGTTGTAGGATCACACCGAGTTGTGAGGGGTTTAATCCCTTAGAAACACCCCAGAAGAGGAGCCGTCAGATTTCAGCATTTCGGAGATTCGGGGTTCGGCATTTCAGGGATCCCGATGACAAGAGACTGGGGCACTTCACAGTGAAAACCTCAAAGTCGTGAAATCTGACTTACCTTTGGAGCAGAACTTCGGCATTTTGGTTATTCAGAGTTTGGAAGGTAGAGGAGGCAGAGATTTTGATACCGAGAGTTTCAAACTCCCGATATGCGAAACAACGAAAAGATCGGGACCATCCATCTGAGGAGGACATGTGTCATGAGATCCTCACATTTCAGGGATTCAGACATTTGGAGGTGAAGGAGTGGAGGAGTCTTTCGGCTTCATGACTTGCGAAGTCCTGAAATGATCAGGGCCATCCATCTATGGAGGACATGTGGCGAAGATCGGGGAACTACCGGGTAATCAAGCATCGGGAGTTCGGAAGACCAGAGAATAGTGTCGTTGGGGTCACAGAGTCCCGAAGACCGAAAGCATCAAGACTGTCCATTTCAGAGGACATGTGGCAGAGATCCGAACACATCTAGGTTTTAGATACCGAGAAGTTGAAGGATCAAGGTTTGGTCGCGGAGGATTCACGAAATCGCAAATCCCGAAGTCCCGAAAAGGTGCATACAGTTGAGATTTCGGGGAAATCCCCGAAAGGGCATTTTGGTATCTCAGGTACCGGAAGATGCAAGGGTAAGAGTTCATAACTCTTGACCCATAGAATCCCAAAAGGATCTGAGCCGTTGGATCAAGGGAGGCTTTGAGTGTTGATCTTGCTCAGGAGAAGGAGAACTAGAGTTTCGGTATTTCGGTACTTCGATACTTTAGATACCAGAAGTAGGAGAGGACAAGGAATTGGTGCATTGGGATTCACGAAGTTCCAAAGCATGAATTCATGAAAGAACAGGAGGAGTATTGTCGGGTCACGAGACAGGATTTCGGCATACCGAGAATCGGGATTTCGGAAGTCCCAAGGGCAAGGATTCGGGAAACTTGATGGTGAAAGTCCTGAAGTTGGAAAATATGACACAAAGGAGAGCGAGACTGTGGTCGCACCAAGTATCAGGTTTTCAGATTTTGACAATTCAGGGATTCCGATACAGAGAGTCGAGCACCTCGACAATTGAAACTCTGAAATCGCGAAACACAAAAAGCTAGGGAAAATAAATCCTTGGAGGAGAAAGTCGGGAAGTGGAATTTCGAAGATTCAGGGTTTGGGATTTCAGGAATCTCGAAGGCAAGGAATAGGGGCATTTCGGTGTCAGAAACCCCGAAGTTCCAAAAGAAGCATGTGGTCACGGGGTAGGTGGTCGCTTAGGCTGGAATTTCACCATTTTGGCATTTCCGCATTCGGAGGATCGAGAGGACAAGGAACTCGACATCAGGACTCAGGAAGTGCCGAAACCCAAAATTACTTTTTGGGAAAAGATCTAAGGTTATATTCGGTGACTGTGGGAAGGAAAATCTCATGCCTGATGCATGTTTATGCAAGTGGGGTTTTCAAGGAAGGACCCGTGGATCGGGAATTGAGGTTCCGATAGGGAGCCGAAAGAGCCGCTTCATCTCGGGGAATTTTTAGAACGATCCTTAGACCAGGAGGTCGTGCAGAACCTACTGAGGAAGGGGGTGCTCCACCACACTTGCTTTGCCTATCATTACAAGGTTCCAGGCATATACCTATCATTACAAGGTTCCAGTCATAAAGTTTACATGGTGAATGTGTGTGGAGCCTGGTTATTGTTTGTACAGGCTTTTTGCTATGAAATTTACAAATGTCACATTCCTACCTTCTCTACATGTCACTCTGTACTCCAAGGTTCTCCAAGGTTCTAGGCAGAAAGGTATTTTCATTAATACTCTCCTTCCTTCATTATTGATAACACTTCTCTTCACTTTACAATTGGTTTTGCAGGGACTTAGCCTTCTTCTCTTTATATTTGATTACTGTAATGGTTTAGAAAGATTCATGTGGGCTCAGATCCATGCATATGTGGTGCATTTTTCACTTCAGTTATTTCAAAGAATTCGCTGAATATCTCATGTGTGTTTCCAATGTCTTTGAGAATCTCCTCATTCCAAAACTCAAGTGGAAACAAATAGAATGGGATCCACTCTGGTGCCTTGGAGAAATCCTTCTTGGCAGTAATTTGAATACATCACATAAAACAATAATCAGTCATGAAGCTCAATATTGTAGAACAATCTCTATTTATGAAAAACTCATAAATCTTGTTTGAAAAGCTCATCTATCTTTTATGAGGTTTCTTACAGGTTTTTTTTTTTTTTACAGGTGAACAGGTGTTGGTTCTAAAGAAATAAAATTCATTAGTTGTAGGTAGGCCCTTAAGGCTCCAATGCTTCAAACTGAAGCTTTGATACCATGTGTAAATCCCTATTTAACAAAGCCTAATAAAATTCATAAGTTTAACCATAAAATTTCTTTCAACATATAAGCAATTTTATTATTTAGCATATAAGCAAATTCAATAGCATGATGAAAACCACCTAACACATCATAATCATGAAAATACATACCTCTAACTGATGCTATTCCTCCAATCTCCGTCTTTCCTCACTGCTCTGCCCAAACTTTGCCCAAAACCGAATCTTTCCTCCCTGCCAACTAGGAACAAAGCCTATCCGGCTCCCTAGCTCTAGGATTCCATGAGGATTCCTGGCCCTCGAGCCCAAAACTCCCAACAATCGATGATCCCCTGTAACAGTCCACCCAAACTTCAAACCAGAAAAATACAAATCAGAAAATACAGTCCCTAATCTCAAATAATGCTTCCTTCCCCCCAAAATTCCAAAAGTGCCTCTCCCCAATGCCTCTGCCCCCTCATATCCTACTTCCCATTCACCGCCTCCTCCCTTCGTTCAATTCCACCCACCTTATCCCTCCATTTAATGCCTTATCTCCCCATTCAATGCCTTATCCCTTCATACGTTAAGTTTTCTATTAAATAAATTAAAAATTATTAAACTTTTAATTCGTTACCCAAACAATAAATGAGTTAATTAATTAATTAATCAACATATATTAAACAATAATTAATTAATTAATTAATATTATTAATAAATAATCATTATTTAACTAATATATATTAGGACAGTTAATTATTTAATTAATTATACTTGATAAACCTTAAGCAATTATTTAACTAGGGTTGTTACATAGAGGGACTCCGGATGCAAATAAGCTGGTCGAGTTCCAGACTACCTTGAGAGGTCGTGTTCTCAAGTGGTACATGAATATCATTGAACCAAGAGTGCTAGGGACGCAAGGTCAAGCATTCACACTCGACCAAGTACAAACAAGGTTCATAGCAGAGTTTAAAATACCTCAGTCAAAACAACAGGCTCTATCTGAGTTGCGTGAGATACAACAGAGGGAAGGTGAATTAGCCTGGGAGTACAGCCAAAATTTTAAATATTCCGTAGGGAGGTTGGAACATCCAATCCACGAAGAACATCAAAGGGAGTAGTACAATTAGGGACTGCTACCTCTGACTCGGATTTTGCTAATGCAACAAAGGATAGCCACGTTAACAGACGCCTTGGAACAATCAATGAAGATCGAAGCCATGACGGGATACCCTGGGAAATTGAGAGTAAACCGACCCCCAATAGATGCGAAATTAACACAACTACAAGGGAAGATATCAAAACTTACATAAAATATTCAAGAGCTGACGATACCCAAAGCAAGATGACCATAAGTTTGGTGCACAGGATGCTATACGAAAGGTCATTTGGCGAATGAATTTCCATGAATAAGGGGGTTGGGACCTCCTCAGAATTTGACTGTAACCCCACCAGGACCCACGGGAGGAGTTGCACAAGTATTGATGAACCCACCATTCCATCATCCCACCCCATATCACGCTTTCCCAGGAGGCTAAGCAGTACCAACAATGGAATATTGTGAGATCTGTCGAACCATTGAGCATGGAATGAGATAGTGCCCCATCATGGAGAAATATTCGACAGTACCAAACACAGTACACTGCAATTTTTGTGCATCCACCATACATACTGCCAATCAATGTAGAGAGTTGGATGCTCTTGTAGACAGGTTAGACCGAACAACATTCAGGGTGAATGAAAACCCGCAGGGACTAGGAAGTGGTCGAGGAGGTGGATCTTGAGGAGACTTCAGAGGAGGAAGAACTGGAGGAAGAGGACCGAGCATATGTTACAACTATGATGAATAAGGTCACTTGGATAGAGATTTCCCTCATCCAAGATGATCATGGTTCTCTCATTGTAGATCCAACGGACACACAACCGAAGAATTCCTAGAGCTAATTGCAAAGTGGGAGGATAGAGCACGACAAAGAGGAAATAACCTCATTAGTTCTGAGATCAAGAGGATTTCTTAGGGACAATTTCCAAACCTTAACATTGTCACTTGAGGAGGAGAAAAGACATGAGCTGATGCTAATACTCTACCTTATATTCAGAAAGAAACACCTAAAGAAGACAGGTACGACCCCATAAAGAAAAAAATGTTCTTTAAAGATTCCATAGAAGTATTCTAGAATATTCCTAATCACAAAATGCAAGAGAACCCCCCTCAACCGATTGTATACCCTAAAGTGGCACAAGTCCTTGCTTCACCACTTGCACCAAGAAACCCTGTAGGCATACCAAGACAACCTAAG
Source organism: Picea glauca (assembly GCA_000966675.3). Classification (NCBI taxonomy): domain Eukaryota; kingdom Viridiplantae; phylum Streptophyta; class Pinopsida; order Pinales; family Pinaceae; genus Picea; species Picea glauca. The sequence continues at coordinate 713,593 of JZKD02S0392836.1, read as the reverse complement.
CAACCTCAAAATGCAGTTGACCTCTGGTTTCAATTATTCTCTGACATTCTGGGGAATGATCAACTGACATATAAGTTGCGCAATGCACTATACCTAGTCCTAGGGAATGAAGAAACATCAAAAGCAAGGATTCAGGTTAACCTTCTCGAGAAGAGTACTCAGAGAGTGCAACGGAGAAAAATAAGAACTGGAAAATAATTCTGACTAGTAGCCCAATTAGATGACTTCGAAATTAAATACGTCATGTTGGACCTAGGGTCAGATGTGAACATTCTTCCCAAGAATACCTGGGAAGTGTTAGGCAAACCGAGACTGACATATTCCCCAATTTAGTTAAGAATGGAAAACCAATACTGTATCTTTCCCATAGGAAGATTGGAGAATGTGGAAATCGATGTAGCATGAGTAAAAAAAGTGGTTGACTTTGAAGTCATTGAGATCATGGGAGACAAGGACCCCTACCCTACACTACTTGGCATCAATTGGGCCTACGACAATTATGCAGTAATTGACTTGAAGAAAGATATGATGAATTTAAAAGCTGAATGAATCAAGGTAGTTAAACCTTTGTATCCATACGTAGGACCCAGGTACACAGAACCAACAGACAATAATATGGAAGGAGAATACCTAGACCAACTATACACTATAACAGCTGGGACAAGAAACGATTATATAAACCCCACTGCGGATGGATCAATAAGCTGATGAAGTATCCAGTCAGCAGACAAAGATTTAGAACTGGATTTTGATAGTTGGAAACAAGGTTTACATGAAATATTCTCAAGAAGATGCAAAACTATCAGAATGAACAGATGGGTTGGGACCGAAGTCAGAGAACACCCAATATACAATGGCACCTCAGATCTAGGAAAATTTTTGCATAATATGGAAGAAACCGTGGGAGAAGATCAAAGAATATCGGTACTAGATATAGCTTTTTAGAACACCCCCATCAGATGGTGGCTACTCATAAAGTTGCACTCAGAACTTGGGATGAGGTAAAGAAAGCCCTCATGTACAGGTTCTGGAATAGGGAGCAGTTACAATCAAATATGCAGATGGATCTCCATGTTGCGCAACTGTTCAGCGGAGAATCAGACCCTAGGATACACATTCAACAGTGTGTGTCATAGTGGCAGGCTGTTGAGATACCTTCTCACTTCCGGGTCCAGGTATTTCCCAATTCTCTAGGCCCCATACTGAAATCTTGGTTTATACATGAGGAAACCAGATGACAGACCTGTGATTGGAAGACACTGGCAACTCAATTTTGCAAAGACTTCTTATTTACATGTAAGTACCCCGAGCTTGAACTAGTCCTACAAAAGATTAAAGAACTTCTTTTTACAACCAATAGTAATAATAGATTAGATCTTGTAGTATGTCCCAAGCATACCCAAGAACTTTAGAGTAAACCCCACTTACCCATGATTGAAAATCCTATAGAATTCTATCAGATTAGCAAAGCTTCAAAAAGACTAGATGAATTAGAATAACTGAGAAACCTAGCCATCAAAGAGATCGAGGGGAACAGAGAAATCCAAAACACAATACCTAGCTAAACCGATAGTTCCTACAATCACCCATTGAAATTGTAGAAGCTTAACATAGGGACCAAAGAGCAACCCAAAATAGCTTTGGTAGGAGATTACTGGGATGAGAAAACCAGTCAGGAAATACAGAGCTTACTGAGGGAATACGAAGATTTGTTCCCAAATACTTTTTCAGAATTAAACTGAATCAAAGGAGTTATGGGAGAAATGAAGATTGAGTTAAAACCATGATCCAAGTCTGTCAGACATAGGCCATACCATATTAACCCCAGAGAAAAAGAGAAAATCAAGAAGGAGATTGATAAGATGCTAGAAGCAGGTCTCATTTTTCCAATCGAAGAAGAAGAATGGGTCAGCCCGATAGTCATTCAAAGAAAGAAAGACATTGAGGATATTAGAGTCTGTGTGGACTACATAAACCTCAATTCGTCCTATATACATGACCCTTTCCCAACACCCTTTACCGATGAGGTTCTAGAATAGGTTGTGGGGAAGGAAGCATACTCATTTATAGACGGATTCTCAGGATACCATAAAGTTAGGATTGTTGAAGAGGACAAGAAAAAAAACACCTTCATTACCGAATGGGGATCTTTTGCATACAATGATATGCCATTTGGTTTAAAGAATGCCCATGTAGTTTTCTCTAGGATTGTGATAGCATCCTTTAGAGAGTTCATTCACAAATCCATAGAAGTTTATATGGATGATTGGACAATATATATTTTGCTTAAGGAACATGTAGCATTGATAAGGGTAATGTTTGACAGATGTAGAGAGTTACAAATCTCATTAAATCTCAGGAAGTGTATCTTTTGTGTGCCACATGGAAATTTGTTGGGCCACATAGTATGCTGAGAAGGAGTATTGGTAGACCCAAATAAAGTTACGACAATTGTGAATATGATGCCACCTACAAGTATTCAACATTTGTGCTCCACACTCGGACATACAAGCTACTATCACAGGTTCATTAGAAGATATGCCAACATTACTGCACCTTTGGAATGTTGATACTGAGAGGGGGGTGAATCAGTATCAAGTACAATTTAAAACCTTTTTCAACTTATACTTAAACCATTCAACTATATCCAATGAGCAATGAACAATAGTATAAGA
>JZKD02S0392836.1:683288-702103 GCA_000966675.3 Picea glauca | reverse complement strand
ATCTTTATAATAAGGTCAACATCTTTATAATAAGGTGATCATATGTGTAGAGGATCAACATCATGACAACATAGATAACATCTTTATAATAAGGTCATATGTGTACAAATGTTTTTTTTATATAATAACGACATATATACCTAACATAAGTTTAGGGTTAGTGTTTATGTATCTTATTAGTCCCTACTAAAGCAGGGAATATACCAATCAATTACTATCATTTCATCGATTAGGGTTGAGCTTCAAGAGCAATTCCATATCTTTATCAATGAAAAGAGAGAGAGATTATAGCTACAATTGAAGGGAAAAGGGTGTGTGGATTCCATAAACCTAGAAGATTATGGAATCCACATACCCTTTTCCATAGAAAATGCTAACTAGATCCCAAAACCAAAGACATGAAATATGGTGCTACACATATTATAATATATTATCAAGGAAAAAACAAGCTAAATGCAATTTGTACATTTGAAAAAAAAATTACAAGTTAAATGAGTACATCAATAAAAAATAGCATACTAACCTTGCAAGTTCAAAATCCGAGCTATGTAGATTGAGAATTGGATTTGTTCAATCGGTGGGTGACAGAAAAAATAAACAGCTCAAACAAAAGCCAAGAACAGTGTCACAACTATAGCAATTGTGTCGCAAAGCCTCTTAAAGTCATGTATACATAGATAAAATAGTCAACTAGCCGTTAACACCGACCAATGAGATAGGCAAAATTTTCGTTGCTATTGCCATGAAAGTTCGTCGCTATATTTCCTCAGGAAGAAATCCAAAGTCTTTGACAGGTTTAAAGAGTTTAAGGATCTTGTTGAGAATCAAACAGAGAAAATAATTAAGGTGATAAGGATAGATAATGGCGGAGAGTTCCGCGGGAATGAATTTGAAGAATTATGTAAGAAGTGCAGTATAGCAAGGAAGAAGATTACTCCATATACACCTAAGTAGAATGGAGTTGCAGAAAGGATGAACAGGACACTGATGGAAAAAGCAAGGTGCATGCTCAGTGGTGGCAGGCTAGGGAAAAAATTATGGGCAGAGGCAATGGGTACTGCATGTTACCTGGTCAACAGATCACCCTCTTTAGTGTTGGATGACAAGACTCCACAAGAGGTATGGACTGGTAAGGAACCTTCTCTCACACATCTCAAGGTATTTGGTTGTGATGCATATGTTCATGTTCCAAACGAAAACAAGAGTAAGCTAGATAAGAAGGTCGAAAAGTGTATCTTTATTGGATACAAAGATGGTCTCAAAGGTTATAAGCTTTGGAACCTAGAAACTAAGAAGGTAGTGTATAGATGAGATGTGGTATTTATAGAAATGAAGGATGTTGTTAAACATGAAGTCCTACCAAGTAAGGAAGAACCAGAGACAATAGAGTTTGATTTAAAAGATGATGAGTCAGACTCTATAGAAGAACATGAATCAAAAGAATAAGATCCTCATACTCCATTATTGAAATGTCAGGGAGGTAGTGGATTCAGAGGATTCAAATCTTTGGAAAAGGGCCATGAATGAAGAAATGGCATCTTTGAATAATAATGAGTGTTGGGATCTAGTGGAGTTTCCAACCGGAAGAAATCCCACTAGCAGCAAATGGGTATTTAAAAAGAAGTTGAATGCAGAAGGAAAAGTGGAGAAATACAAAGCTCGGTTAGTAGCAAAGGGTTATTCCGAGGTTGAGGGAATTGATTTTGGTGAGATTTTTTCTCTTGTTGCCAAGTTAACCTCCATAAGATTTTTGTTATATATTTTTGCTGCATTTGATTTTGAAATAGAACAAATGGATGTGAAGACATCATTCCTACATGGGGATCTGGAAGAATAAATCTATATGAAGCAACCAGAAGGTTATGTTGTGAAGGGAAAGAAGGAGTTGGTATGCAAACTGAAAATGTCCCTGTATGGTTTAAAACAATCACCAAGGATGTGGTATCAAAAATTTGATGCTTATATGTTGGGACTTGTCTTCACAAGAACCAAAGAGGATCATTGTTTGTATTTTAAATTAATTGGTGATCATTTGATTTATTTGGTCTTGTATGTGGATGACATGTTGTTGATAGGAAACAATAAGGAGATTATCAAGGATACGAAAACTCAGTTGTCCTCTAAATTTGACATGAAGGATCTCGGTGCTTCGAATTTCATTTTGGGCATGGAAATTAAAAGAGACCGGAAAAGGAGGAAACTCTGGTTAAATCAGAGAAAATATGTCGAGACAATATTGTAGAGGTTTAATATGCAGGAATGTAAACCGGTCAAGGTTCCTATTTCTGTTGGTGTAAAGTTATTTGTGGATCAGTGTCCCAAGACACATGAAGAGGAGGAGGAAATGTCTCGTGTTCCATATGCAAGTGCAGTTGGCAGTTTGATGTATGCAATGGTCTATACTAGACCGAACATTGCACATGCAGTGGGAGTTTTGAGCAAGTATATGTCAAAACCAGGGAAGGAGCATTGGATGACAATAAAAAGGGTTTTTCAGGTATTTGTGTGGCACTGCTAGCTATGGATTGTGCTATGAAGGAAGATCGGGATTGGACAGAGTGGTGGATATACATGGATTTGTGGATGCAGACTGGGATGGAGATCTGGATCGCAAGAGATCTACAAGTGGGTATGTGTTAAACCTGTTTGGAGGAGCAATAATTTGGATGAGAAAAAAATAGGTTGTAGTGGCATTTTCAACTAAAGAATTTGAATACATGGAAGCCACTCATGCAAGTAAGGAATTAGTATGGTTACAAAGATTGTGTTCAGGTATTGGGTTGGTAAAACTAGCTATAAGGATAGATTGTGACAGTCAGAGTGCAATTTTTCTGGCGAAGAACCCAACTCATCGTTCAAAGGAAAAGCATATTGATATTCAATATCACTTTGTGAGAGCCATGGTTGAAGAAAAGAAAGTATTGCTGATGAAGGTGGACACTTTAAAGAATGTCGCAGATTCATTAACAAAATCTGTGAGCACTGAGAATTTCTCTTGGTGTAGAGGATCCATGGGCATTGCTGCCCTGGATTGTTGACTATGTAACCCTGTAACCCCCTGTATAAAAATAAAACAACAAGTGGGAGAATGTTGGGTATGGGTTATATTATTTGCAAGAGTAGTAGTGTCACGTGCCTCGGGAAACATGTCACATATTTAGGTGGTTTTTCGGTACATGGTTTTCTATTTCCGGTTAAGGAATTAGGGTTGTGGACTAATCCAGGTCATTGGGTTAGGGTTTTGGATGTCGTTGGCTCCTATATGTATATTGTATTGTAAATAATGTAAGACATATGAATGAATATAGAATATGTTGGTTTTCCCAGTTTGGGTTTCCAGGGGAAAAATATATGTGTAATGTTTGTATTTTCCATTGTATCTTTTCTGTTCTTTTACTGAATATATGTTTGTAGTAGATATTGTACAAGGTTAGAATTTACACATCATGGTAGTTGTGGAAAAACTAGGCAAGGATGCTCACTTCATACTCGTCAAATAAACTTGCAAGGAAATAAATATTTCCAGCATTTTCATGAAAGAGATATTTAGACTACATGGCATGCCTAAGGAAATTATATCTGACAAAGATACAAATTTTACTTCAAACTATTGGAAATATTTTTTTGTGGGTTTTGAAACAAAATTGCTCTTTAGTACATCTTATCACCCTCAAACTGATGGGAATAAAGAGATGGTAAGCCAATTGTTAAAAGACATGTTGAGGATGCATGTAATGCATCAACCCAAGAAGTGGGAGGACTACCTACCACTGGTAGAATTTGCCTACAACAATGGCTATCAAGAGTCATTAAAAATGAACCCTTTTGAAGCCCTCTATGGAAGACAATGTAACATTCCAATTAGCTGGAAAAATCCAGTAGATAGAGTTACAATTAGGCCAGATATGCTAAAGGAAATGGAACAACAAGTAATTCAGATCAGAAAAAATATGAAGATAGCCTAGGATAGACAAAAGAGCTATGCAGACATGAAAATGAATTTTGGAGAGTTCAAAGAAGGGGATCGTGTGTATCTCCAAGTTAGACCAAGGAAAATATATTTGAGGATGGGATCTTGTTCCAGGATGGAACCTCGGTATTGTGGACCCTTTGAAGTTTTGGATAGAGTGGGAGCAGTATCATATCAGCTAGCACTTCCTCCCACAGTGAAGGCACATAATGCTTTCCATGTTTCTTTATTAAAGAAGTATGTCCATGGTTCTAATCATATTATTGACTAGTCTATGATTTTGGTGAAACTCAAGGGAGAATTCCTTCCGGAACCTAAATTCATAATAGATAGGAAGGAAACCCCACTCAAGAAAAAAACCATTTCACAGGTCAAGGTGCAGTGGAAACACATTGGCCCAGATGAGGCTACATGGAAAATGGAGAATGCCATGAAACATGAATATCCATTTTTGTTTACTTCTGTACATATAGATCACATCGACAAATGGAACATCGAGGATGATGTCCCTTTAAGGGGGAGGGGATTGCAATACCCATGTTTCTCCTATTTTTAAAATATAACTATAACTGGCCAAGAGACTATGGAGGACTAAACATGTGTGAATGTTTTATTTGATGAACCTTTGTATAAAAGGGTCAATGTATGCATTTTTTTTTATTAATAGAAATTGGATATGTGTTTCACAACTGTTGAAAGGGGGGAATTTTACGGGATAGACCATGGATGTTATGAGAGATATGGTGAGGGAAACCAAGAATGGTTGAGATGACCCTCACCAAACGAGTACCTACTGGGTGTAATTGCTCAATGCTTCTCTGACCCAGAAATGAATTACCAGTCAGGCTGGTAGTTGGAAGGCCATCCTCAAGATTTAATGAGGAGATGGGGCAGAGTACCCATCTATAAGGCTTCCAAGCCTGACTATGAGTTGGGGATTTGGACCCAAGAAACATTGCTGAGGAAGGAAAGAAAGTAATTAATTCGGGGGATAGAGATAGATCTAAATAAAGCAGAGTAGAGAAAACAATCTCCAGAAGAGAAGTGAGCATGCTTTGACTCTGGAGTTGAGAGAAAAGTTGAGAAGAAATATTTTTTTGGCTGTAAGAATCCTTGGGAAGGGTTTCTCTACAAGATAATAAACGAGGTTGAAGAGTGACTAAGGAAGTGCTCGCGCAAAACTCCTTGATTGTTGTAGAGGAATCTAGTTGCCAAGATCCTGTGGGAGGAGGAGAGTAACCTCCATCCCTAACTGTCGTGGAGCAAGGAGAAATAATCTCTCTCAGAGCATCAAGGTCTAGCTTGGGCGTGGCCAACAGTAAATCCGTCAAGAGTGATTTTGCCTATGGTTGGGTGGAAACAAGCACCCCTTTCATCAGTCGCTTCACATTTTCCAGTTTTGATAAGTATTTTCATACTCTGTGTAATATATTGGATGCGATGATTGAATGTCCTTGTTTATGGTTAAGTATTGCATTGTTTGAACATTTATTTGAAATTCTCATTTTTCTTCTGTAAATTGCTATTTTTAATTGGTTTTCGATTCACTTTAGTTAGCCGCTAGAGAGTTATGGGATGTGAATCCAAAGGAGATTAGGGGTAGGATTAACTGAAATGTTTAAGTCCTACCGACCTTTTGAGTTTACCTTAGTGGGAATGTCAAGTTCAACTATGTGGGAGAAGGGAGTTCCTTTAGACCCTCCACCCATGTGACCGAGGGCTCATACCCATGGCCTTAATCAAATCTCGACTAAGAGATAAGTGTAACTTGGAATCCAAATATGATCCCATGTGACCCAAGGTTGGAAACCCCTTTCCAAGCCCAAAAGGAGTGATGCTACATTGGCTTCAGGTTTTCGGGACTTATGATTCCACAACCCTAAAAAACAACCGAAGGTCGGAGTCATGAATTGATGAGTGTCATAGATTTGGGGATCCAATGGAGATCTCTCTCAGTCGTTATATTAGAGTTAGTAAGTGTAGCATTAAGTACTTCGGCGAAGTTCCACTTCGGGAGAATAGGAGTGTTCTAGAGCCGAAACTCCCAAATGTCAGAGTAATGAATTTAATCCGAACTGTTGAGAATAGAGGGATGCATTCCCACATATCAATGACTATATAGGAGTTCAGGTATTCGATGGTATCAATGTGAATATATAGGGACGTAGAACACCGAACGCTAACGTTCAATGTAGAATATCGAATGTCGAATGTCGAAATTACAAAGTGATGTAGACCGTAGATCCTTGGATCATTCGGGATCCCTCTTAGTCATCGATATAAGGACTCCGTTGAGAACCCCTCTTAACTTCCCAACCAACCAATAACACATCGTAGAGCGACACATGGCCCCCACTTGTCCCCTATCAAAATTCGCATGTTGGACTAGAACCGTTGGATGAGAGGCCTCGTGGCAGGAGATCCTATAGCTCGGAGACTTGGTACTCCGAAGGAATTTGGCCAAGAGTCTTCAGAGTGTGAAAACCTTTGAAGTCACAAATAATGAAGTGAATCTAAAATGTTGATAGGATGAGGACACATGGCACTAGATTAGAGAGTGTAGAGACTTGGCTCTTCGAGGAATTCATGATGTTAGGAATTAGTAAGCTCTGAAGCCCAGAGTTGCAAAGTAATGGGATATGTGGATCTATGGGTCTACGTGGAAAAATATCAACCATGATATTTGAAAGAAGTTAGAAGGTTGTATGTCAGGGGATGACGTGGCTTAGTGAGGTCATCTAGGGTGATGTGGATGTGTAACTAAGGAGCCACATGCCACTGGGATATGGACAATTCAAAGATCCTTTATGCCTATTAGAGCATGACACGTGTCACCCCTGGCCCTTGTCACGTGTCATCCTTAGGTTCATTCCCTCTTGGCCAACGTGGTTGGTGACGTGACCAAGACTCCAAGAGTCCGAAACTTTGGGAGATGATCAACGTCGATTTCTGATTGTCGAACATCGAAAAGTTCAACGTCGATCATCGATCATTGAACGTCAAAAAAATAAATGCCAATCTCTAAATGGCTAAGGCCACATGGAGAGATTTCGAGACTTTGGGGAGTATGCATGCAATAAGAAAAGGGGCATTCAACGTCGAACGCCTAAGACTCCAACTAATAACGCTCAGATAACTTGGGGAGGTTGTATCTTGCAAACCAGAGATCGGATTTTGATCCGGTAATAGTCATTAGAAAGATACATATGAGTAGAAGAGGATGAATACCTCAAAGAGATTATTCGAGATGATTTGAACGAACAAAAATCTGATGCCCCATCCCTAGAAAGGGTATTTAGGGGTTGGGTGTGTTACATAGCCTGATAATAAGCTCAAGAAAGCAAATGGAGATATAAAATGCATGATTGTTATGTACAAAAAGAGACTTGTAGTAGGCAAAAAGTAGGGAAAAAATGGATTCATCACCTATTCCATTCATCTTCCCCAACATTTTGTAGGTTGATATCCGACTTGACACCCCGCTAGAGATAAACCCCAATCCTGAGCCAACTAAAGTACCAAAGGTGTACAAGAATATGGGTAAATATCCTCAAATTAACTTGATGGATACCTAGGATGAGGATACTTCATCTCACAACACCACCTCATTCAAAGAACATGTTGCACCACTACTACAATATTTGCAACAGTGTCGTGCAATATTAGAAATGTGCCTGGAGTGCACATAGTTGCTTACTATGCTTCCCCCATATTCCCAAGACCATATTACACATATCTTTTGAGCTACATTAGCTAGCCCCAATGGCACATGCACCCCAAGTCTATCTGAAATATTCTTCACCAATGGCTAACCAATTGCATCACGACTACCTATGGATCCATCTCTCACCAATGAAGAGCTTGAAGACTGGTCCACACTGTATCTCTTGAGTCTTATACACTCTTCAACGGATTGACTTGAGCACATGATTGTCACAATGGATAAAGCCAACAATGAGCTCACCCAATAGACACAACAATTGCGCCAGGAGCTAGTTTTCTTAGTATAGGACAGAGACCAAGAGCATCAACTGTGCACACAATTCGAGTTGAATTTCGAGGAATTATCCGTGAAATTTTCTCAAGTGTGGCCCACACTCAGGTAGGTGACGCCGAACTTGCTAGAGGAAATAACCCTAGTCACACCAGTGGAAAGAGTTGCACTTGTAGCAGAAGCATGGTCATAGCTCACAGTGAAGATAAACCATCTCCAACAACAAATCAACACTAGTCAAATCAAAGAATAGGATTAGCCTAAGGTGATTCTTGAAAATGTCACCCAAGTTTTTATTGACTGAGATACAACTCGGTCATCCCTTAATTCTCGGGCCAATGAATGCATGAATATCTTCACAATGGTCAACAACTGGGTCAGTTTGATTGAATGACATAATCAAATGGTCGAGGAGTTGTGAGAACAACTTTAGCGGATGCATGTTGAATCCAAATCCATTACTAAACCCATCAAGCAACAAACGAAATTCACAAAGATCCAAGCAGTGGATGAAAAACTGGATCTTATGCATGAATTTGCTCAAGCAGCCAAGAAAGAGCTTAGGGACTTGTGTCCTACATTGCAATATGCATATGTTCAACTACAACAACTCGACTAAGTTGTAGAAACTGAATGGAACACATTGCTAGCCACTAATCACATAGAGTTGACTATTGTTGTGGCCCAAGAGTTTGTTGCAAGAGCCTCAATTTTAACAAGGAAGTGGCAGAATCATGTGGAATAGTATGATAGCTTCCTCCAACAAGCCCTCAAAATTGTCCTAGAGTTGGGCCCTCTGATTGAAGCAGTTCTAGGGAAAGAAGAAAAAGGTTGACTCGTGATGATTCAATGATTGTGTTCGGGGCCTATTGTGCCCTCCATTTTTGGAATGCCGAAATTTTGGGAAAGTTCCAACTAGAAGACTAAAAGTGGAAGAAACGATTAACAACACTGGGAGTTAATTAGAAGAGTAAAGAAAAATAATCATTTAGAAGTTCCATGCATCAGATTGGAAAATAAATAAGAGTATCAGGAACCAATGGAAAAATGCCAAAAGTGTTGCATGCAAGCAATAAGATAAAAAGACAATGGAAGAAAAAATACCTAAAAGTGGCCAAGGGAAAAGTATAAATAAGAAGAAAATGTAACGGGAAAGGGGTTGATAGGTTATTGAGTCAATCAAGGTTTTATGATAATGTCATTAGCTGGGTTGGGATCTGAGTAGTGAAATATTTCCTAGATGTTGTAGTAGTCTTTATTAATATTGTGTTTATGCAGTAAACTTGTGAAACTGTAATGGGATATACGGGGATAGATCTGGATGTGCGAGAGACTGTACTGAGACCCATGTTGTATTATGATTCCGGGTATTGAAGCTGCTAATATGATTTATTCTTTTGGTCCCTAATTTTTTTTTCTTGTCCTTTTGTCTTTTCCTTATCGATCTAATATGATGTGCATGGATTTATGGTTATGTTGCACAACCACTTTACTCTTATATGTCTAGTATTTGATCAGTATTACTACATGACTTTGTCATTAATACATGAATCTAAGAGGCACGAAATCTAGAGCCGATGTTTCGTTTTATTTAACTCCTTTCACTATTCCAATATTGATTTCACTTAGGGTGATACCTCCTTCCCTTGCAGAATATTGAATATGCCAGTGTATCTATAATACATCAATATCTTTTGTTGGTAACCTCCGAGAACCTTGGTCTCAAGATTGCGCCAATAGTGATGCATTATGTGTTCTAAGTCTTTCCTGCAACCTTCTATCAATATATCAAATCACTCATGCAGGTGAAGGTAAAACCATAGAGTTTTCACCTCACCAAGTTGTAATCAAGGATCTAAAATACCCTCATCATATTCTTGCAACTAGAATTGTTGATGATACTACTAGGTTGTACAAGTTTGAAAACTATGGGTCATCATCTTTTCCATCAGTTTTTGTTTCTCGTAGAGATGAATTGAGCAAACTTTGGCATGAGCGGTTTGGTCATCTAAATTATCTCTCATTGTAGAAACTCTGTAATCAACATATGGTGATTGGTCTTCCTCTTGTTTCATTCAGATATTGTGTTTGTGTCAGTTTTGCTCTCGACGAGAATCATCATTTGGAAAACGTGCCTCTTGGCATGCCTCGGCCCCTTTGCAGCTTGTTCATAGTGACTTGTGTGTTCCACTTTATTCTCCTTCTTTTTCTGGGTGCAAGTATTTCTTAACTTTCCTTGATGAATTTTCCATACGCACTTGGTTTTACTTCCTAAAACTTAAGAGTGAAGTTTTTGACAAGTATTTTTCCTACAAGGCCCTTGTAGAAAATCAATATGGAGATAAACTTCAAATATTAAGAATAGATAATGGAGGTGAATATGTGAGGAATAATTTTACAAGTTACTACACTGCATAGGGAATACAAATGCAATACATTGTTACATATACACCACAACAAAATGGTGTTGTTGAGAGAAAGAACTGAACTTTAAAATAAATGGCTAATTGTATGATCCAATCTAAGGGATTAAGTATGAAGTATTGGGCTAAATCCATTAATTGTGAAACTTACATAGTAAATCACACTCCCACCAAAGATATAAAAAAATATAACACCAGTATAAGAAAGGAATAAACTTAATCCAGATGTAAGTCACTTCCATCTATTTGGTAGTGTAGCATGGACTCACATTCCTAATGAGAAAAGGAAATCATTGTATCCTAAAAGTGAGAAGTGTATATTTTTTGGTTATTCTGAATATGTCAAAGGTTACAAACTTATCCAAACTCACTGCAATGAAATTATTATTAGAAGAGATGTTAAATTTGATGAATATATCTTGGCCTGTGAGCCTAATTCGGTGTTTGTGCCTTCTTCGACCTGCGAGCCATATTATGCATTCGTTCCTTCTTCTATTTCTATTCTAGTTTCTTCTTCTTTAGATGATGGTATTGAGGATGAAAATCCACCTCTACTTGTTCACCTTCCTCCAGATGAGTCCATTGAACCAAAACCTGCACTAGCACCACTACTTCCTAGATCGGTCTGTTCAAAATGAAAAGAAGTTGGTGATGTTTCCGGTGATCCTTCAGATCAACATCAAACACCTTCACAAATCCAATGAGCCTCTTCTCTTTTGGTTCAAGTTTCAAAGACTCATGATCCAGAGATATTTGCAAAAGCTTCAGGTCATCCATATTGGGACACAACAATGAATGAAGAGTATCACTCTTTAATGGCGAATGATAATTGGGATCTTGTACCTCTTCCGAAAGGAAGAAAACTTGTTAGATGTAAATGGGTCTTCAAAACTAAGTATGCATCATATGGAAGTGTTGAAAAAAACAAGTCTCGATTAGTTTCCAAAGGATTTTACCAAGTTGAAGGAATTGACTATAATGAAACCTTTTCCCCTGTAGCCAAAATGAATTCCATTTGCCTTCTTCTATCTCTTCCAACCTCACATAAATGGGAGGTCCATCAGATAGATGTCAAATATTCCTTCTTGCATGAGGATTTGCAAGAGGAAATATGCATGGAACAACCTCTTGGATATGTCCAGAATGACTCTATCCTTGTTTTCCATGCTAATAAATCTCTTTATGGTCTTAAGAAAGCACCTTGAGCTTGGTATGCCAAAATGGACATCTTTCTTCTTAACACTTGTTTTTCTAGAGGACATTATGAAGCTAATGTCTATACTAAGAAACTAGGAGGACATATTATAATCCTTTTTCTTTATGTTGATGACCTTATCCTCCGCAGTAATGACCCTAAACTTTTAAACCATGTGAAAACCAACCTTAAGAAATTTGAAATGACTAACTTAGTCTATTTTCACTATTTCCTTGGCCTCCAAGTTTTGCAAACCAAGAATGGAGTTTTTCTTTCCCAATCTAAGTATGTTTGTGACGTTCTTCGTTGCTTTCACATGGAAGATTCTAAACCAACCCCTTCTCCCTTCTAGTAAATATCTTTCTAAATTTTTCTTTTTCATTAATAAATTTCTCCAAGTGGCCATGTTGGGTGGGGTTGTGGATCTTTCCTCGTAGGGGTTTTACCACATCAAAACATCGGTGTGTTGATATTTGATATGGTTGTGTGAGTGGTTATCGAAGGTGTTCATATTCTGTTGGAATACCTATGTTGTTGAACACCATTATAAATTGATACCAATGGATATTTAATGGTGGGAATTCCCATGGCATGGGAAAGAAATCACTAGCTAGATGCTTGCCTCTCTACCCCTTCTAAGGTAAGATCAATTTGTTTCCACTAATAAAATACTGTATCTATTAATTATATGGACTAACGAAGAGGGAATTAACACATATGAATTTTATGGAAGTAATGTAACCATTAATATTTCCAAAATGGGAGACTATAAACTCGGTTCATAGGGTTTAACTTGTATTTAATTCAAAACTATTCAAGAGAAATAATGGATTTTAATATACAAAGATCTTACTGGAAAAGAATAGCTTACAATTTCCACATAAAATAACACATAATATCCTTGCATTAAATTTCTAGAAACAATCACTTTCCATGCTTCAAACATTTGAAATGAGAATTATGGACAACACACACTTGTCTTGCATCCTCCAAAAACTAGCAACATTCATGAATGTTTCCAACCTTGTTCCCAAATGGAGCAGAAGGAAGGTGAGTAAAAATAAGTAAAATACTAAATGGAATGTAATGGGATTGACAATCCCATTACTAATACCTAAATTTATGATTTTGACAGGTGTGATTGGCTATCACATAGTAACCAAATTAACTATTAGTCGAAGCATTATCTGAATATGAGTTACATGCCAAAATATGTCAAGGATTGTGATGGTTGGGATCAATATATTTAAGGACATTTTTGCAATCCTTTACATAGATGTGAGTCAATTCTATACTTTTTATTCTTAATTTTAATATACAAAGGATTTTTTTCCAAAAATTTGAAAGAAAAAAGTAATTAAAATATACCTATACACAAAGGAAATTTGCAAGGGTTATTGGAAAATTTATTCTCGATGTGTCAAACTTTGATTTACGAGGTTGAATTGATTTTCATGTCATCTTTCCAATGGTCAAAAAATCCACCAGCTGACCACCCTATCAAGTCCTAATGGGTTACTGGAGAATTGATTCTTGATGTGTCAAACTTTGATTTTTGAGCTTGAATTCCTCTTTGTCTCACCTTGTCAATTGTCAGAAATTCCACTAGTTGACCACCTTACCAATTCCCAATGGGTAATCTCCTTCCCCAGTTACTCTTGAGATGAAATGGGGTTGTATGAAAGGCACATATAGAGATTGAGAAGAGAGTGAAAATTCCAAGCTTACAAGGAAACCCCATCTCAAGTAGACTCTCTAATAGGCCAAACTCAACAATAATTTACCAATAGATATTTTTTCATCCCAACAATCATCCTACATTAGGGAGAAAAAAATGTGTGAGGTCTCTAGTTCAAGCCTTATTTTATAGGTTTTGTAGGATCTAGGTGGATATTGGTGGCCACCTGCCTATTCTACTTGGACCCCCACCATTGTTTCTTTCAGTTTTTCAGTTTCCTTAATTGTAGCACAATTTACTATTTTTGGCCGTTTTTTCGGGTCCTGAACTTCCGGAGCCATTTTGAGGCCCTAAGCGACATTTTTTGGGCATATGTTTGATGAGATATCCAGAAAATCCATTTCAGTTTGGATGTATCTGAGTAGAGCCCCGCAGTATTTCAGAACCAAATGTCGCTTGAAGTCTTTGATACCTTCAATCCAATAGAACAAGAAGAAAAGAAAAATGATGGAGCAGTTGATCCTATCAATCTATTGCTTGAGAAAGATCTCACATGACAGAGGAATGAAATGATGGAGAATTTTTCCCTCGTCCTTCAATTCCTACAGATAGAAATAGATGCATCTTCATCAAACAACCACTTTGGAAGCACCTCTCCTTTCAAGGCACATGTTAATTTTGATATTCCCATATTTGAAGGTCAGATAGATGTGGATGCCCTAGACAAATGGTTAAATATGTTAGAAGGTTATTTCTCTGTTCATAATTTTTTCGACAGGGAAAATATAACCTTCACACTCCTTAAAGATCTCCCCCATGTCAAAAATTGGTGGGAAACTTACTGGGAGAAAAGTTCCACAGAGGAGTCTGGAATATATGGGGTCGAGCCCACTTGGGATTTTTTTGTGGATGCGGTAAAGGAACAGTATTACCCTATTGGAAACTATGAGGACAAGTACATGAGATGGACCACACTGTGGCAAGAGAGGGGCCAAGCAGTGTCCGAGTTCACCAATACCTTTCATACCTTGTGCACCACGTTGGGTATCAAAGACTCCGATCGACATTTGGTTCTGAAATACCACGGGGCTCTACACAGATACATCCAAACTGAAATGGATTTTTTGGATATCTCATCGCTCGGTGTTGCGTATCGATATGTTGTTAAAATCGAGCAGAAATTTAGGCACCAAAACAAACGAGAGTTCGGATCTGCAAATCCGCAACAACCAAAGTATGAGAAAGGCGACCCTAACAAATAGCTCCCAGAAAACTATTCTAAGCCACAGGAAAAGAAGGGTCACAGGAAGATGAAGAAGGACACTGGGAAATGGTGTGATTTCCACAAAATCCCCTGGCACAACATCGATGAATGCCACTCAAAATAGTCATTGGTGGTCGAGATCAAAGAAAAGGAGCCGAAACCTTATTCAGAATCTGATTCTGAAAATAATGGTAAAAGACAGATCATCGACGCAGACCCCACTGCTATTGTCGCGACCACAACAATTCAACCAGAAGAACCAACGGATCCTGAAGAGGGGGAGCACCTTTTTCATTCACAGATGTGGGTGAAGGGAACCCCATTTCATTTTATTGTTTATAGAGGAATCCAGAAGAACCTCATCTCAACAGAGGTCGTCAAATAGTTTAGATTGTCAACAACACCACACTCGCAACCATACAACATCAGGTGGCTTCACCAAGAACGATATCTTCGTGTCAGCCAACAATTTCGATTGTCATACAACATCCAACCCTTCAAGGATGAGGTATTTTGTTATGTTTCCCCATTGGATGTCTGTGATGTTCTCTTGGGCCAACCATATATGTGGAAAATCCATGTTGTTTATGAGTCTCGACCCCGCAATGTCATTGTTTCCTTGGGGGGTCATCTCTATAGAATACCAGAGGTAGTTCCGACTATTGTTCCACCTAAACAGTTATGCAAGGTAGTATCTCATACTACAAAATTTATCTTCTTCACAATCTGTTCAAAAGGTGAACAAAAGGACACTGCAACCACTACAGCCTCGCCCCAAGCACCTTCTATCCAACAGAAGCAGGTCGGCAAGGTTGCATAAAAGCACAAAGATTACTTATGCACACAACCCTCTCATGTAGCTCAACTTGTTGAACAGACTCATCCCCTCCAGCAACAGGTTCATGAAAACCTTCCACAAACCAAGCAGTGTGACGTCTCTAGCAAGGCAAGCAACTCACCAAGATTCAGATTCATCAAACCCTTCCCTCTCTCCCCCGAGAACTCAATGCAATGGATACCATTACTTCCTAAGGAGGGGGGATTGATCCAGATGGATATTCGTGGCCACCCGCCTATTCCACTTGGACCCCCACCATTGTTTCTTTCAGTTTTTCAGTTTCCTTAATTGTAGAACAATTTACTATTTTTGGTAGTTTTTTCGGGTCCTGAACTTCAGGAGCCGTTTTGAGGCCCTAAACGACATTTTTTGGGCATATGTTTTATGAGATATCCAAAAAATCCATTTCAGATTGGATATATTTGTGTAGAGCCCCACGACATTTCAGAACCAAATGTCGCTCCAAGTCTTTTATACCTTCTATCCAACAAAACAAGAAGAAAAGAAAAACAATGGAGTAACCAATCTTATCAATATGTTGCTTGAGCAAGCTCTCACACAATAGAGGGACGAAATGATGGAGAATTTTTCCCACATCCTTCAATGCCTTCTGATAGAAACAAGCACATCTTCATCAAACAACCACTTTGGAAGCACCTCTCCTTTCAAGGTACAGGTTAATTTTGATATTCGCATATTTGAAGGTCAGATAGATGTGAATGCCCCAGACATATGGTTAAATATGTTAGAAGGTTATTTCTCTGTTCATAATTTTTTCAACAGGGAAGAGATCACCTTCACACTCCTTAAATCTCTCCCATGTGTCAAACATTGGTGGGAAACTTACTGGGAGCAAAGTTCCACAGAGGAGTCTAGAATATATGGGGTTGAGCCCACTTGGGATTTTTTTGTGGATGCGGTAAAGGAACAATATTAACCTTTTAGAAACTATGAGGACTAGTACATGAGATGGACCAAACTATGGCAAGAGAGGGACCAAGCAGTGTCAGAGTTCACCAATACATTTCATACCTTGCGCACCAAGATGGGTATCAAAAGACTCTGAGTGACATTTGGTTCTGAACTATAGCGGGGCTCTACAAAGATACATCCAAACTGAAATGGATTTTCTAGATATTTCATCAAACATTTGCCCAAAAAACGTCGTTTAGGGCCTCAAAACGGCTCTGGAAGTTCAAGACCCGAAAAAACTGCCAAAAATAGTAAATTGTGCTACAATTAAGAAAACTGAAAAACTGAAAGAAAAAATGGTGGGGGTCCACATGGAATAGGCAGGTTGCCACCAATATCCACCTGGATCAATCCTCCCTCCTTAAGAAGAAATGATCTTCATTGCGTTGAGTTCCCCGAGGAGAGAGGGAAGCATTTGTTGAATCTGAATCTTGGTGAGTTGCTTGCCTGGTTGGAGACGTCGCACTGCTCAGTTTGTGGAAGGATGTGATGACCATGTTCCAGACTTGATATTCTTTGACAACAATTGTAGTCCTCAGATAGATATTTCTAATGATGTATCATGTGCGTTAAACGAAGATAGTATGCCAAAGTTACGACCCCGGGAAGTTGATGTACTGACTTGCCGAAATGGGGCCCACATGACTGATGGCGCTTCATCTCCTAGGTTTAGGGTTTATGACATTCTTGTTTATTTTAAAAAGTCCTTAAAAGCCTCATTTTAATCATATTCTTACAAATGCGAGTAGCTGTCACATCTCTTCTCAGAGGTAAGATGCCACCATTCTAGCGGGTCTTCCACTATGTATTTTTACAGTCTCTGTACATTTATTTCATTAATAGAAATCGTGTATTATTGTATCTCTATGTTTATGGTTTCATCTCTGATACATTTATGTTATATTATTGGATGTCCACGATATCTCTATGCAATTCTTTATTATATTTCTGCTCCCATTTTGTGCTGAAATAATTCAGATCATTGTAGCTCAAACTACTTGTCCATTTCATAAAAAAATATGTAATTTATTTAATTACTAATTATCTATTATTCACCCACCCATATGTCACTCACATGCACAAGTGCACAATTAAGTCATCTTTTAAAAATATAAAATATTGATTATTCATCACCTAACTACTACTCTACCTATTTTTACTTCTAAATGTTCCCTTGATCTTTGCAAAGGTCATGACTTATCATTGACTTATAATTTACATTATAATGCCTATTTACATAATAAAAAACCTATAACATATTATTAAATAATAAGAAATGTAATATACTAGGTATATTACAAGTCTTCCCCCCTTAAAAATGCTTTGTCCTCAAAACATAGTTATAAAAGACTTATCTCTTGCTCTGACAAGTGTTATATTGTCTCTTGATTATTAATTCTTGAGTCAATGATCATTGAGGACCTGAGACGATAGAATCCTTTAAGGGCTGAGCAAAATTGTCGAATTGCAAAGGAGTTTTCCCACAATAATTCGATCTTCTGTGAAATTGTGGGTTTAAAGGGTTCTTAGAAAAAACATGATGTATTTTGACTCCTCTGATAACTTCTTCTTTGAGCACCACTTTTAGTGGAAGTAATATTCTTCGGAATATCGATCATTTGTTTCTATTGATACATTTTTTGGTTGAAGTGTCGACTTTTGTGATTAGGATGTCGATAAAGACATCCTTGCAACTTGTTCTTTACTTCTTATACTTGTAGTTTTTTCTTGATTAACTTTGGAATTGAGTATTCTTCACACCCCTGACTTGTTTGTACTTCGAAATTTTAAGACCTCTTTACATTAGTTGGATTTTCATCCTTTTGATTCGTAAGGTTGATTGGGTCTATATTAATTCCTTTATCCATAATTGGGATGTTTTCATTTGAATAATTCTCTAGTTGCATAGGTTCATTCATTGTCTCTTTATCAACCAATGGTTCTTTGTTGATAAGTTGATCTAACTCGTTTTGTAGTGACTTCTTATCACTCTTGAACTTTTTAATTTTTGTGAGTAAACTTCGATTATGAGCCCTTAGGGGTAAAATTTCTTCCTCATTATTTGATTTTGTGACTTCATTTATATTATCTTGATTCTCTGGCTTTTCATCTTTCATATTTTTAATTTGTTCAATCAATTTATGATTAAGGTTCCTTAGGAAGGATATTTCTTCCTCTTTTTTGGTTAATTTCTCTTTGAGACCTTGATTTTCTTGTTATGAATTTTTATTCTCTTGTTTCTTGTCTTTTGACTTTATGATTTTTACTACTAAATTTTGATTATGATTTTTCAATCGTGATATTTCTTCATCTCGTTCCAGTAAGTCTTTGTCCATTTTTCATTTTTTGGTTTCTAGTTCTTCAATTTGTGTGATGAGTTCTTGATTTCTCTCTTTGAAGTAAAGATTATTTTTCTTTGTTAACCCATTAAAATATTTCTCCATCTCAATTTCTAACTATAATTTGTTATTGATGTCTTTA
>JZKD02S0392836.1:666835-679020 GCA_000966675.3 Picea glauca | reverse complement strand
GCCATTTTATGATGGCCTCCATATTTGTCGGATCTATCTTGAGCTCCCCTCCACTAATCACATACCCCAAATACACCAATGATTGCTAAAAAAACTCACATTTATTGAGGTTAACTAGTATTTGGTGCTTTTTCAGAGTCTCTAATACCTACATGAGATATGAGATGTGCTCCTCCCAAGTAGAACTATAAACCGATATATCATCCAAATATACTATAACAAATGAATCTGAATATGGGTGTAATACTTCATTCATCAGTCTCATAAATGTAGTTTGTGCATTACATAAACCAAATGGAATGACCAACCATTCATTTAAAATTTTCCTTGTCTTGAAGGTGGTATTCCAGGTGTCTTCTTCTTTGATATGTACTTGGTGGTATCCTGATTTGAGATCCAACTTGGTGAAGTACTTGGAATTCTACAACTATTCTAACAAATCATCGATCCTGAGAAGAGGGTATCAATTCTTGAGTGTAATATATTTCAAATCATTGTAGTCGATACACATTCACCAAGTCCCATCCATATTGGGTACTATGATAATAGGTGATCCACAAGGTGAGGTTCTTGGTCTAATTAATCCCTATTCTAGTAGCTACTGCAACTATTTCTTCACTTCTTCTACTTCCAAAATAGACTATCTATACAACCCAATATTTGGTAATGGGGAGTTAGGAAACATCTATATCTCATGTTCCACTTCCCTCTTAGGTGTCAGACCTTTAGGCTCCTGGAACAATCCTTTGTATATTTCCCGCAAAAACACCTCCAATTGTTGCTTATTCTATTTAGTACATCTTCCCAAGGATTCCTTTACTCTTACCAATTCATCACTTGGATGATTCTCTTATAAGAAGAGAAAAACATACTTCTTACTTGAACTAATCAACTTTTTGGTTTGGTTGGCACTTACCAGTGAAATATTTGATTTACCTTCATGTGAATTGATGATGAAATACTTCCCATACTTGATCAAGCGATATTGGTTTTCTTTCCTCGTGAAGAATATTTCATCCCTCATATACCTGTAGGGGCTTCCAAACACTACACTAAAAACATCAATGGGTACTACATTTAACTCCACTTCATCAATAAAATATGCACTTGCAAAAAATTTGGTCTTACACTATTTCGTGAACTTGATTTATGCATCCTTGTTTACCCACCCCAATGGATATGGGCTAGGATGATCATTGAAATCCAACCCAAGATTTATGAATAGATTGGCTACTATGATATTGACCTGTGACTAAGAATAAAATAGAGCATCTACCTTGGTTTTCTTGACCTAGATATTGATTTGGAAGAGTTTTTTCATCTCCTTCCCTTCCTTGTGATGAAGGATACTTAGATTCACCTCCTTATACACTAAAGTAAAATAAATATTCTTATCCACATATGAGACGCTCTCTAACTGATTTATTGAATCCGTGGCTACAAGGTTCTTCTTCTTGGCATCCTTCTTATGATTCTCAGGGTTCAAATTTGGATGTAGTTTCCAACACTTTTTCTTCAGTGTGACCATCGATATTGCAATGGTTATAGTGGTTACTTGTATCCTTGCACTAATCTGCAATGGTTTTCATCTTGTCTTTCCCTTTCTACTTCTTATTTCCCTCTTTGGAATTTTCTTGGTTCTTTTTTTGTTTGGAACCACTTGGTTGTCATTTTTTGTGGCCTATATTTTCTAGATATTGTGCTTGCACATAGGCCTCATAAAGTAACATGGGATTGAAGAACATCACTTTATTTCACAAATGGTTGTGTAGACCCCATAAATACTTGATGAGGACAACTGGGTTATTGGGAGAGATACCCAACATCATAGCCATCTTCTTGAATTTGATGGTGTACTCTTGCACACACAACCCCTACCTTTTTTTGAAGTAATTCCAACAGATCCATTGGTCCTCTACATACCCAATAGGGTAGAACTATGACTTAATAAGGGTTTTAAAACCTCCCACTTAGTTACTGGTGGATCACCAGCCCAAGTGTTTCTTTGTGACTTTCCCACCAGGTTAATGCATGGACCTCTAATTTCATTTTTCCAAATGAAATATTTTTCTCTTCTTCTATATGGTGGACATTGAAACATACCTCCAACTATTGTAACCAATGACTCAACTTTACTACTTCGATCTCACCTTGGTATGGTGTGATATCCGCTTCCACTTCCATTTTAAATAAATGTCATGAAAGGCGTAATGGCACTAGAACTTATTTTCTCTTTCTCTGACTCTTTCGTTGAATCATCTTTTGGGTATTCATCATCTCTCGATTTCCCCTCTAATATAATCTTTGAGTTAAACCCTCCAACCTCCTCGAATGGTCCAAGCTTGTTTGCTAGAGCTACCACGAGGAGGGTCATATTGTGAAACATATTAGAAAATTTCTCTTCCAGCCTTACAAATATCTCTTCTATTAGATCTCGAGGTTTTTTTTTAATATGATCATCCACCATGGATAGGGTTTTGTGACTTTCTTCTTAAGCCATTTCCTGGATCCTACAATTTTCCACAAATACCCCAAAGAAAACTGCTTTGATACAAATATGATCTGTAAACTGCCATGGATATTCCACTGGAACAATTTGTCACAGTATATATTATAATATTCTGGAATCTTTATTATGTAGGTTTATTTCCTTAGATACAATATTTTGTTCTCTGGCTTATTGCTCTATTTTGTTTATAGAAAATAACTAAAATACGAAAAATAAAAGAATAGTCAAATGAAATACACCATATTTAAATTAAGTTGCTTCCCCAATGCCTCTTGAAAACTTGTCCAAAATATCCTTGTAAACATAGAACCTCTATCATAAAGTATCTTCTTTGAAATTCCATGCAATCTTACTATCTCATTGATAAATACACTTGTGGTATCTAGTGCTTGATAAGTATTATTTACTGGAATACAATATGCACTTTTAATCAAGGTTTCTACTAGTACAAAGATATAATCCTGTCTACTCAATGCCATAGGTAATCCTACTATAAATCCATTAAAATCAATTCCCATTTCAATTTTGGTACGCATGTGGTTGCAATAATCCTATCAGGTGTCGATCCTCAACCTTCACTTGTTGACATTCAAAGCATCTAGATACACAATTAACTATAAATCTCTTCATTTTATTTCCAAAGAACAATGGTTTCAAATCTGCATTCATCTTCTTTACTCCTAGATGAGCCATATAAACTACTCTATGAGATTCTCTCAATGTTAAATTTCAAATCTCATCATTCAGAAACACATAAATCCTTACATGAAATTGTAATAAACCATCATCATCCAAGGTATATCATTCATATTTAGGAATTTTCATCACTTTATTTTCTAATTCCAACTTAACTTCCTTATACTATTCATCTTCAAATTGTAATTTCAATATATTTTCTCGCAAAATGGTCTTCTAAGGTAAAATTAAGAAAATATGTGGCCTGTGATATAAAGAATTGACTACTTTATTTATTGTTCCCTTAATGTATGATATATCAAAATCATAGTCACTCAATAATCTTGACCACCTCTTTTTTCTAGAATTCAGGTTACTTTGCATAAATATTTTTTTCTGGGTTAAAAAGCTTGGGGAAAATCCCATGTACTTCCCCTGATTTCTAGTATGGTACCCAGGGTAAACCCTAGAATATTTAGGGCACAAGTCCATTCAACAAAATGGATTGAAGCATTAAAATAATATACTCTTTTAAGAGCTCAACATGTGTCACTTACGAGAATTGAAACTAGGTGGGGAGGATAACAATCATTCCTCCCACCTAAACTAAACTCAATTGACTGTTACTTTGCATAAATATATGTTGAAGTCCATGATGATATTTTTTCAATTTATTTTTTCTTTCAACCAAGTAATGTCTCCAAATTATTAACACATACACTATCACAACAAGTTCTAAATCATGCATTACATAATTCTCGTCATGCAATTGAAGATTTCTCGAAGCATAGGAAATCACTCTTCCTTCTTGCATTAATATTCCACCCAATCACCCTATTTTCTCTAAGACATTGCAACACTAGTCTTAAATTATCTTTGTGCTCCACCGATGTTCTAGAACATATTAGAATATCATCCAGAAACACTTGCATGAACTTATCAAGATATTGTTGAAACACTCCATTCATTAAGATCATAAATACACCAAGTGCATTCGTTAGTTTCAAGGGCACCACTGCAAATTTATAATGACCAAAATGCATCTTAAATGTCATCTTAGGAATATCCTCTTCCCTTATTCTTAATTCACGATTATTGATTTTAGGTAACATATATTGATTTCTTATTGTGACTTTGTTTAGTTGTAAATAATCAATAAAAAGTCTCCATGATCCATCCTTCTTATTAACAAATATCTTTGGTGCTCCCCATGGTGATATATTCGGATGAATAAATCCTAGGTTTATGAGTTCTTGTATCTACATCTGTTATTCTCTAACTTTGGATTTGTCATGCGGTAAGGATTCTTTGTGATAGGTTCTATTCCTAGTTTGAGTTCAATTGTGAACTTTGACTCTCTCTTAGGTGGTAATCTAGGTAATTCTACTAGAAACACATATAAGAATTTAGATAACACATAATACTATTGTATATTTATCATATCATCTTTCGTATTCATAGAAGTTATGACATACAACTTACATCCTTTCCTCAAACTTTTATTCAATTGCAACATCGAAATAAATTTTAATGATACTTCTCTATTCATCCCTACTGGGATTATTTTATGTCCTAAACCATCTATAAAGTAAAGATTATTTTCTTTAAAATTTAACACTGCTTCATATCTCTCTAACCAATCCATACATATAACTACATCATAGGATCCCAAGGTAGTTAAATATAGTGATACATGGGTTACACATACACCAATGTCAATCTCACAATATTTAACTAAAGAATTGACCTTCCTAACCTTCTAAGTCATCCAAACTTTAGTGATCTTAGAACTCTTCTCTTAATGCTTTTCATTTCTTAAGGTCTGATAGACCAATTTTGGTCTCAGTGGACGTTAACCACCACCACCACCACCATCATCATCATCATCAATTAAAAGAAATATGGCCTACCTTATCCTTCTTTTAAATGTTGGTGTCTCCCCATTGGAGAGTAATATTATGATAAGTTAATCATTGTAAAAGTTGAAGTTGGTTAACATGAAGAAAGCAGATCTCCTGTCATAGTTAAGATACTCAATGCTCAAGGGAAAATGGATAAAAAAATTCTATCTCATAGTTCCATTTTTTAGGATCAAACTTATCTTTATACCTTTACTATATTTAAGAAGAAAAATACATATTACTAAAATAAGAACAAACTCCAATTACTATATTAAAAAAAAAAATACATATTACTAAAATAAAAAGAAGCTCTAATGATCTTTATAATAGAATCAAGAAGTTGTCAAAACCTAAGGGCAAAAGGCCATTACAAGAAAGGTAATTATAAAGCTAACTCATATAAACGAGGGTGTTCAAATTTGCTTTGTAAATGTACCCGTCTTCATGTTTTGGAATCTTCATTATAAAATGTTTTATAATGAATAGAAGTCCGTGGATTTGAAAGGAAACAAATTATGAACAAGGAGTGGGTTCCATGTATTTTTATTACTAAGAGTCATCGCATAAATTAGGGAAGACATATTAACATTCACATCACCAAGAGTCAACACATATTATTGATGTGGTAGTGTTGTTCATGTTACACTTACATGATACAAAGGTTCTACTAATAACGTATTGAAAAAGTTGGGAAGGGTGGAATATTTTGAAAAATAAAGTGGAAGTGTTTTTTAAATTGAATGTTTAATTATTTTTTCCATTAAAAATAGAAATATGTATGTAATTTTTTTCCAAATTAACTTGGAAATTAATTATTATTTCTATATTTAAATAATAATAATTTTTTTATGTTTAATATGGATGATATAATTTTAACTTTGATTTTGAAGTTTGATCCACTAAGTATGATGAAGTTTTTTACTTTAAATATGAGTTAAGTATGATGAAGATTTTTATTTTAAATATGAGATGATAAGTTTAAAATTAACAATTTAATGACTTTTCCTTTGTTCTAGAAAGAGTTTATGTATGGAGTTTTAATAAATAATCTTGATCTACTTATAGATAAGAAATGCAAACTCTAATGTAAAGATGATTAAGAGGCAAATTCACCACTACCATTACCATTGTCTTTTTTCAACTTTTTCATTAGAAAAAAATGTAAATGTATGAGTAAAACAACATAGAATAAGAAAAAGAACCAATCCCTTTAATCAATAAAAAAATTATTTTTCGATTAATTTTATAAAACGATCGAGTAATATCCTATCAATTTGATAAACAAATTGAAATTTGAAAAAAATAATAAAAAAGGACAACTTGGTAACAAGCATAATTCTCAATTAAGGGAGTCAACATTAAGTGGCTATCAACAAATTATGTAAAATGCAAGTTGGTATGTGACCTTTAGTAAACAAACAAAAGTCATAGATTAAAAATAAAACATAAAATATCTAATCTTAAATTAGTTTTTAAATTGTAAGTAGAATATTAAACAAGATTATAAAATATTTATATAAAAAAATATTGATTATTCATTATAATAATATTTTAAARGAAAATAATAATTAAATTAATTTATATACAAAATAAAATTGATAGATAAACTTTAATATCTTTCATCCRTGTGTATCTATATATATACTTTAATATTTTAGTAAAATATGTATTACAATAAAAATATGATGGTTATTCAAAAGCTAAGTTAAATTATTGGGAAAAATGGGGAACAATTTCATATAATAGAATTATTAAAATCAATTTAAGATGAATGGTAATTTAAAAAAAAAAACATATCATTCAAAAATTAAACATTAATAAATACTCAAATCCCGAAACATGTAACATCAACTTGGATTTGATCAATTCAAAAGAGATAACTTTTTGTATGAAGATCATTACAATTGAAAACTCTGGAATTTGATTAAATAAAATGATGGAGTTTGATTAAATAAATGGGATAACTTACAACTTGGATTTGATCAATTCAAAAGAGATAACTTTTTGTATGAAGATCATTACAATTGAAAACTCTTTAAAATGATGGAGTTTGATTAAATAAAATGATGGAGTTTGATTAAATAAATGGGATAATTTAGATAAGGAATGACAACCAATCTTTTTAAATATATTACAGGAAATTAGGCAATCAATTTTACTAGAGCCTTCATCAATATTATTCTATTCAAATGAATCTAATGATATTAGAAAGATGGAAGGAAAAGATATAACCTCATTCACTTACACATCTAAAGGTTGGAATTACCTTATAATTCCTAGAAGATGAAGGAAGAAATATCCATGCATTGGTACAAACATGAAATTTATTAACATGTTGGGTCATTGATAGTTTATGGAATTTAATGACTAAAAATATAATAAGTACATACATTACACTCATAAGTATCTGTGTCATTGCTTGTGTTAGGGGCACAACATTCTTTTCTTTCTTATAATGCTTTAAACTCAAATCATAAAGAAGAAGTAGGTAAAACTCTAATTAGTACGAAAACTTGTACTCTTATAACTATAAAGGAAGATAAAATCATATATTACACACCATTGAAGTGATACAATGCCAATCACTCCTTTTTCATGGCCTTAGATTTCAATGTTAAAGATAATTGGTGACTTCGAATGAGATCCTTGGGCCCATGGATGTAGTTCTTACCATATTTATCTTTGTGTTTTCTTTCTAGTGTAGCTAGTGTCACCATGATAAGAACTATGAGGAAAGGTTCTTCCTAGAAAAAAGATTTAAGCAATGTTTAATCTCTCTTTATCAAGTTCAATGGTTGCATTCTTTTGTACATTCCTTTTGTAAGGAGATTCATCATAATTTATGCACACTAGGAGATTTATCAACTAAGAGAGGAAGAGATTATTAAAAAAGATGTTAGGAGATGTTTTAAACATCTTCTATAGAATGACATTCAGGTAATCGATCATAGATAGAATGACATTCAGTTGTAGTTGTTGTAATTGCATCTTTTTCCACTTTCTCACATTTCAATTCTTGATCATAATGAGGATAACAACAAATGTTTCAAAAACCGATATAAATATCATGACCATGATTTGTTAATCTTTATTTTTTATTTTTTATCTAATAACACAATAAAAATGATAATCAACTTGCTTAAATACCACCAAGTTGAAGCATCCCACCACTATTTTATAGAGAATGCCATGATTTATTAGTTTTGTTCTCCTAGCAACACAATAAAAATGATAATCAACATCCCAATATTTTATAGAGAATGGGTCCACATGTTTGTCATTTACCGTGAGATGAGAGGGCTCGTTATAAAATCTTTACATAAGTTAGATGAGATGTGGTTGAAAGTTGATACTTTTCTAAATATTTTTAATGTGTAAACAAAACTAAAAAAAACAGCACGTAGCATGTGAAATCATTTTCAAGTCATACACAAAAGTAGATGGATTTGAAAGGAAAACAAATGAGAACAATGAGAGGAGAGCCATGTGGGTTGTTATTTTTATCGAGTCAACACATAAATTAAGGAAGACATAGTAACATTCACAATCACTAGGATTCAACAAATATCATGATATAGGTTGATATTCATGTTACATTTACATGATATGACTTGGTTCGATTGATAAGGTATTGAAAAAGTGGGAAAGGGGTCCGAGAAATAAGGTAGAAATTTATTTTTAAATTATTAAATTTGAAGTTAGTTAGTTTGAAAATTGATTATTATTTTTATATTTAAATAATAGTTGATGATTATGTTAATATTAAAAGTTAGTTATCTCATTTTTTAATATAGATGATGTAGTTTTAGTTTTGATTTTGAAATTTTATATAAGGATGAATATTTGTTCCCGAAGCATTATGATAAGTTTAAAATCATGATGATTTTGGTTCAAACTTCTTATAAAACCATTAACAAAGGTTTCAAATTGGATAAAAATTCATAACCTTTCATTTGAATACCAAAATGCAAACACACTTATAACTATTGGTAACATTTTAAGATAAAATTAGAAAACAAAAAAGAACTCGTCCACTATAGTGACATGATTCTATGTTTATGTATCTAGAAAAAACATCTTTCAGATAAAATTGTGTTGGAGTGTGAGAATTACAATTGGATATAAATTTTGGACTAGTAACATATATCATTCCATCGTAGGGCTTTCTTTAAGCATTTGCACATGGAAATGCCATGCTTTAAAGAAAAGGTCTCCTAAACCAAACATGAAAACATGAATAGTAAACTTTCTTGGTGGAAGGTTTGTGCTCTAAATCACCACTTGGTGACCTTATCTTTGCTTCAAGAGGAGTTTGTGTATGGAGTTTTAGTAAATGACTTTGACCCACCCATAGAGGTGGGAGATGTAGACACTACTGTACATATGACTAAGGAGGAAAACTCACCACTACCATTTTCCTTCTCAACTTTTTCGTTAGAAGGGGAACACAAAGACATGAATAAAACAACTCACAATGTGAAAAGGGACCAATCCATTTAATGAATACAAAAAATGTTTTGTATTTGGTGATATCAAAAGATCAAGTAATATCTAATCAATGTGATATTTGAACTAACATTTGAAAAAAATGGAAAAGAAGACAACTTAGTAATATGTGTGATCCTCAATTAGAGGAGTCAATGTTAGGTGGTCCATCAACAACTTCTATAAAATGAATAAGTTGGTATATGGCCATTAACATACAAAAGTTGTAGCTAGTCTTTTAGGATTAGATGAAAAATAAAACATAAAAGATCTAATCCTAAATTCGTTTTAAAATTGTAGGGAACAATATATAGAATATCAAACCTTAACCAGTGTGAAAATGATTCCAAAATATTTGTATTAAATTTTTATTGATATTTCATTGTAATAATAAATTCTCTTTTTACAAGTATTAAGAAAACAAAAATTGAATTAATTGATATACAAGATAAGATTGATGGATAAACTTTAACTCATTTTGTTTATGTGTGTTCTCTCTATATATACTTTAATTATTTTAGCAAAATTAGTATTATATTAAAATATGATGGATACTCAAAAGTTAAAGTTCAATTATGTTAGGTTCCTACCTTACCCCATACTTACATACTTTATTAATGTATGAGGTCACCTTTTTTGAATAAGGCCTATTAAATAGTTAGCTAATAGTCATTCATTGTAAAAATAATCATTTTTATTAATAAGGCTCAAATAAGTTAGTTGACCCTCATTATAAGCAAGTGCATAGGTAGCTAATACTATCTATGAATAATTATATATTGAGTATAAGTTTGTGTAATTTTTATGATTTTAATTGGAGCTTTTCTATAGGAGGTTGCCCCCTTGAAGAGGCAAGTGAACATAGCTCTCTATTTTTTACTATCAAGATATATTTTCAGGGTTTATATATTTTCTCTTGTGTTCTTTGTTTTTTCACTACATTTTATGTGATTGCTAAAAAAATTTCCGGTTAAGTACATTACAAGTGGTATCAGATCTCTTTCTTGGGCACAAAGTGAGATTTTCTTTGTTGATTTTTAATGGAAAACAAGGATGACACAATTCAAGTCAATTTATAAAACATTTTGTACATAATATGAAGAAACTAGTCATATATCCAAACTCCTCTCTAAAAAATACTCAAGTTCAAAAACAAATTGTCCAAAATGGAGTCTAGGAAGTGGAGAGATTGTTGATTTAAAATCATCCCTTTTTAGGGTTTTTTCCAGTGATGACGATGAATTTCAAAGATTTCATATTTGCTTATATAGAGTGCATAGATTTCATTCAAGCCAATGCCAATAAAACTAGAGAAGCTATGGAATTTTATAATTGGGGTCATAATAGCTAATCCGAGAAGTATAGCAGAAGTTGTGATCATTTTATATTTTTAGCCTAAAACCCTACCTTGAATAAATTGTTTTCTTGTTATTTAAAGAGTTTTTTCTTGGATCATCATGCTCCTGATTTTTTTTTTTAAATTTGGAAACTTGTTCTAGTGTCTTTAAATAACAAAGTGATATGTCATTCAATGGGTAAAACTGTGGTCAGGGAATACTACACACATAAAATACAAGTGGTGTCACATTGTTGGAAACCCTTGTAACTCATGTTGGAACCCCTTCAAGTAGTACCACATCAGACAATACATGTATATATAATCTCACTTCCACATACTCTTGAGTATATAGGAAGTCCCCTAGGTATACCTAAAACCAACTTTAGATAAGTTAAGCGGTCGTCGTGTTGCTATAGACACCAAGAATATTACTCAGGGAGATCACTCTCTAGTACTTAGATATTCTATTAGTACAACTAAGGGCATGATTGAGCCTCTTTAGTTAGTGCCCATATATTAGAGAGTTGTAGTTCACCCAACAATCTCTTGTCCTCGGGACCTAGTAATAGTTCTCAATGAGCTCACCCATGAAGGGTCTGTATAAACCACCTCATACTTCCCTGGCCAACATGACCACCCACTCTACTATAGTCAGGTTAGACTAAGTGGAAGGTCATCTTAAGAAACTTCAGAAGAACATAAATGAGTTGGATAAGAAGCTAAAGAAGCAAAATCATTAGAACCTAGCCAACTTCGAAAATATGTTGACTAAGAAGTTATTGGGTATGCTAGCTCGATCCATACCATAAGAACACCATTATAATGCACGACACATTGATCCACACTAGGAAGAAACTTCTAACTTGAGACTATTTAGCCACCCACAACCCTCTTCGAGTCCGAACAATAAGAGACCAATGGATAATAACCTATGGAACCATTCTCCTAAGGTGTACCTAAACAATTTTGATGGTTCTGACCTTTCCAAATGGGTCACCCAGATGGAACATTACTTCACCCTCCAAGGAATTACTAATGGCATGATGAAACTTAGGGTGGGGGTCCTGTATCTATATCTGGAACAATGCTAATGGTGGGAATGGAATAAAAAATCCTATGTAGGCTACATCACATAGAGTTAGTTTGTTAAAGCTATCCATGCACGTTTCGAGAGGGATACTCACTATTTGGGGTGGATTACCAAGTTACACCAATAGGGCACAATCACCAACTTTATGGAAACCTTTGAGAAATTATCCATCCATACAAATAACTT
>JZKD02S0392836.1:625460-656209 GCA_000966675.3 Picea glauca | reverse complement strand
TCAAGTAATTATTTTCTTTAATTTATTAAATTACTCATTTCCCTCACCCACCTAGAATCGCTCCTAAATTTACTCCTAGGTGTTCCTAGATCCCCTTACATGTTTTAATTACTTTTATTAAAAAAGGATGTTGCTAATTAGCTTAGATTAGCAGGTTCTTAATTTCAGATTCCTAACTATGTTGACCGTGTTTTTTACCATAAGTTCCCATCTTTCATTTATTAAGTTTCCTCCATTACTTAGTTTCCTAATTCTTATTATTCCCTTCTTTCCCCTTTTTATTAAAGCCCAAAATGGAAGTTGCTTTATTAAATCTTTTCTTTTTATTATTTATTTAATATCTTTTGTACTTTCATAAGTTAAGAAATAATTTCTTCTTTGCAAATTTTTAAATCCCTTAGTTTAATTAAATTCCTCTCTTCATTTACCCCGAGAATTTTATGAAGACTAAACTATTACGGAAATGGGTTTTTGGTTAAAATTTTATTTTTATTCTTAGGGTCTTTTCTTAAGGTTAGACTAAATTTTTACCCTAGAGAATTTTAGACTTATGACTTAGATTCTGAACTAGCAACACTTGGTTAGGGAATTTGTTTTAAGGGTTTCTTAAGGTGTTAATGTCTTAGGGCCGTCTAGGTTTATTTCTTCCTCATCATCAGTGTGACGTGCCCTTCAAGATGCACTACATGCTCCAAGGGTGTCACTCACCTCATTCGTTTCTTTTGCGCAAAGTGCCCTTCAGGACGCACCATGTGTTCCAAGGGTGCCACTCGCTCCTTGTGTTTCTTTTGCGCAACGTGCCCTTCAGGATGCACCATGTGCTCCAAGGGTGCCACTCGCCAACTTGATTGATTGGTAGACATCTATAACCCCTGGAGTCAACACTCCACCAGGTGAACTTGTGGGAGACTAAGGGCTCTAAGGAATAAGGCCCCCGCCTTATTGCGCGCCCCTTAGAATCATTGTGAGCGACTGTTGCAGTCTGCCCTCATGGCATCGTGGATCCTCTCGAACTAGGTAATCGTTAACCTACAGTTCGAGCCACGATGGGAGTGCTAGTAGGTTGTGGCAGGGCTGTTGTCCACACCTCTCCCTCAATCTCTCTGGAAATCGTGTGTGGCCCCTTTACTCCATATGTGAGTCTGGTCGGCAAGCTATCGTTAGCCTGCATCATCAACAATCGTGTTAGAACATGTCAACATCATATCATCAAATCAATGAAATATCATAGTAAATAAATCAACCCAAATAGCACACTCTCTGACTCAATCCGGAGTCAAAGGGGTTCCACCGATGCCTCTGCATCCTCAAGGTCCGAAACCCTGCACACTCAATGAAACTGAGTCAACAACACATGTCTACGTCAAAGCAGTGAAACATCATGTCATCTATCATAATGCATCATAATCAAGGATAAATGTCTCAACATCATAAAAGTCCAGATCACTTGCGAGCAAGTGTCCTCAAAAAATAAGTTTTCTCAGTGCGCTAGAGCGGGATGTTACATACTTCATGGTTCCATTTTTTAGGACCAAACTTATCTCTATACATTTTCTATATTTAAGAAAAAAAATACATATTATTAAAATAAAAATAAACTCCGTGGTTCCATTTTTTAGACCAAACTTATCTCTATACCTTTGCTATATTTAAGAAGAAAAATACATATTACTAAAATAAAAACAAGCTCCCATAATCTTCATAGTAGAATGGAAAAGTGGTCAAAACCTAAGGCCCAAAACACCATTACATGAAATAATTTGTAAAAATGTAAAAATGGTAATTATAAATCTAAATAATATGAACGAGGATGTTCAAATGTGCTTTGTAAATGTGCCCATCTTCATGTTTTAGAATATTCATTATAAAATGTTTTATCATAAAATGGAGCGGAAGGAAAAAATCTGACACACTTGAGAAGATGTTCAGATTTACTCTGTAAATTTACAGGTTTGCATATTTTGAATTCTTCATTATAATTTTTTTCTTATAAACAAATATTTAAAATTTTATGATAAAATATCAAGAAAAAAAAATCTATTTCAAATTTACTTTATAAATATAAATATACATATTTTATATTTAAAAAATTTTATTAATTTTTTTTTAATCATAAATATTTAAAAAAATTATTCTTAAAAAATGAAAGATATTCTAGTTATACATATTTTCATATTTTAAATGTTTTATTATAAAAAAATTTAATCATAAAAGATATTTAAAAAATTTACTCTTAAAAAATGAAAGATATTCAAGTTACAAAAGAATACGTTTTTTCAAAACTCCTATCAGAATAAGAAACCAATATAAACAGTATCGTAATAAGAAAGAAATAAGAAGCCTACAACTATAGGGTGTCAGATTGAAAATGGATGATCCAAAAATTTGAGAAAAGGATTGGGAACTGGTCCTTCCGATGGCTCTCTATGGGAGGTAGACTTATATCATCTAAATCTGTGTTACAAAGCCTCCCTGTGTATTGGATTAGTCTCGTCAAGGTTCCTTCTTCCATACTTCACAGGATTCAACAACTCATTACAAATTTTATTTGGAGAGGAGCTAAGAAAGATACATGCTATCACTTAACAAAATGGCAAAACATCGCGAGGCCAAAAGATAATGGTGGATGGGGTACTCGAAATATATTTTGGTTCACCCAATCTTTGGCTGCCAAATCATGTTGGAGAGGCCTATTTGGTAAAGGTTTGTGGAACAGGGTTCTAAAAAAGAAGTATTTGAGAGGTATAGACTTGACATCATGGCTACATATTGAAGAATATAAGTTTCATGTAGCTTCTATCATCTGGAAACACTTTATGAATTCACTGCCTGTTATTAAACAGTGGTTGGCTTGGTCGATTGGCAGTGGAAAACAAGTCATTATTGAGTTATATCCATTCATCGATAGTAATGATTCTTACAGACTCATTGGTCCTCTTATTAAACACCTCAATAAATTGCATATCTTCTCTCTAGCTCAGGCGACAATTCCATTTGAAGTTGGTCTTAAGAAAGAGTGGATTGAAGCTAATCATCTTGTACTGACATGTGAGTTGGCCACATAATGGAACAATTTCCTCTTAATCCTGAGTAGTGGTATCACACTCAATGATTCAAGTGACAAGTTAGTATGGTCTTGGAACAGTGCCATGGGTACTGTTTCTGCTAATTTACCATATCATTCTATATCCTTTATGAATCTTTTGGATGAAAATAAATGGTGGTATAAGGAAATCTGGAAAGTTAGGATACCAGGGAAGATTATTTGTTTTATGTGGTTGTTTCTCAAAGACTATATTTTAATTGGTGAAAATTATAGGAAAAGAGGAGGGATTGGCCCTTCGGTTTGTAGCCTCTGCCTCAGAGGTGAAGAGATGGCTACACATCTCTTTGGGCATTGTGTGACTTCTCAATCCATTTGGAAAGAGGTCCTAAGTTATTTGAAATTCCTGGAAGCTTGGTACTATTATTATTTAGAAGATAATTTGGTTCTCTGATTCACAAAATACCCAAAGATGTGGCATATTCCCTTTCTGGTGATATGGGGATTATGGAAATATAGGAACAAGATTTTATTCGAGAATATGCTCAGAAAAAATTCCAGAATAGTCACTAATATCCTTCTTTCTATTTCAGAACTCAATGAGGCTTTTGGATTGGACAATATGGAAGTCATGTTCAATCCAATCCATTTTGATTATTCTCCTATAGGCGTCTTTGATTGTTCTTCTGTTGATGGAGTTTGTGGCATTGGTTTTTTTCTTAAAATTAACCCAGATCACTTATTCAGAGGACATTTTTTTGGTGGGAAAGGAAACAATATGAAAGAAGAAATTATGGGATTATGGGGTCTCCTTCACTTTGCAACAGGTTTATCCATAAACAAGATGATGGTGGTTGGGGATTCAAAGGTGGCTATTGACTAGATAACTGATAAATCAAATTTGAAGCTATTATATCTAGACACCTGGAAAAAAAAAATCAGAAGACTAAAAGACAGATTTGAAGTGATAAAGTTTATGCATGTTCACATGAAATATAACTCTGAAGCAGATATTTTATCCAAAAAATCACTGAACTGTCCCACATGATGGATTTTCTTCGAAGAAT
Organism: Picea glauca; assembly: GCA_000966675.3. Lineage (NCBI taxonomy): Eukaryota > Viridiplantae > Streptophyta > Pinopsida > Pinales > Pinaceae > Picea > Picea glauca. Next base: position 652,099 of record JZKD02S0392836.1, on the reverse strand, counting down.
CTATAAAAGGAGTTAAAGTCAAAGCAAATAAATATTTTATATTATGAAGACATAAGCACTTTGAAGACTTAATATTTCATAAAGGGAAACCGTTTTTTGTTAATGTAATGTTTCTCCTATATGTTTTTAAGAAAGCACTAAATGTTATATTAGAATGATGAACAATGGATCATGTTTAGAGAAGATAGACTTTTTTTTGAGAATCTTTTAAGGGAACAATAGTTCCTTGATCCATATGTATATGTAAGTTTCACTTGATTCCTAATTGAATATCAGTGGACCAATTTTTTTCTGCGTGAAAAAAAAATAAGAACCCTCTATGCAAAGACATGTATTTGAATTATGTTATGAATAAAAGATAATAACCAACGAAACTTGAGCTTTAAAATATAATAATATAAAGATATGAAATGGGGTAAGGTTGCAGATTTTGAAATGGGCAAGGCTGGAGAGGTTAAATCTACACAATCCATATGGCTTAGAGATCTTTCAAAGTGTTAAATCCATTTATGCATTTAAAAATGGATTTTATGTAACAAAAAACTGATTTCACTAACAATTATATGGCCAAATAACAATGATAAAATCTTTATATAAATGAGATGTAGTTGAAAATTGATATTTTTCCCAAATATTTTTAAGGTGTAAACGAAGCTAAAAACATGTATCATAGAAAACTGTTTTTCATCAAACACATAGAATTTGATGGATTTGAAAGGAAAGAAAATGGGAACAAGGAGTGAGGTTCCATGTGGGTTGTTATTTCTTGCAACATCATGATGGTGTATTTTTATCATATAAATTAGGGAAGACATACTAACATTCACATCACCAGGAGTCAACACATATGATTGATGTGATAGTGTTGTTCATGTTACATTTACATGATACATAAGGTTCTACTAATAACACATTGAAAAAGTTGAGAAGGGTTGAATATTTTGAAAAACAAAGTGAAAGTGTTTTCTAAATTGAATGTTTAATTATAAGTTGAGAAAGGTTGAATATTTTGAAAAACAAAATGCAAATATTTTCTAAATTGAATGTTTAATTATTTTTTCTGTTCAAAATAGAAATATGTATGTATTTTTTTATGAGTTAGTTTGGAAATTGATTATTCTTTTTATATTTAAATAATAATAATTTATTATGTTTAATATGGATAATATAATTTTAATTTTGATTTTGAAGTTTGATTCAATATGAGTTGAGAATGATGAAGATTTATAGAAATATGTATGTAATTTTTTTAAACTGGTTTGGAAATTGATTATTCTTTCTATATTTAAATAATAATAATTGATTATGTTTAATATGAATAAAATAATTTTAATTTTGATTTTGAAGTTTAATCTAATATGAATGAAGAATATGAGTTAAGAATGAGAATATGAGTTAAGAATGAATTTTTTTTTACTTTAAATATGAATTAAGAATGATGAAAATTTTTATTTTAAATATGAAATTATAAGTTTAAAACTAACAATTTAATGACTTTGCCTTTATTATAAGAGTTGATAATGTAGTTCTAATAAATATTTTTGACTTATCTATGAAAATAAGATATGCAAACTTTAATTTAAAGATGATGAAGAGGCAAATTCACCATTATCATTGTTCCCTTTCAACTTTTTTAAGGAAAATGTAGAAACATGAGTTAAACAACTTAGAATATAAAAGGAACCAATCTTTCTAATCAATAAAAAAAATTCAATTAATGTTATAAAAAAAAATCTAGTAATATTCAATTAATTTGATAGTCAAATTAAAATTTGAAAAAATAATAAAAATGAAAACTTAGCAACAAGCATGATTCTCAATTAGGGGAGTGAACATTAAGTAGCCATCAAAAAATTATGTAAAATGAATAATTTGGTATGTGACCTTTAACAAACAATCATAAAACATAAAACATCTAATCTTAAATTAGTTTTTAAAAAGTAGAATATCAAACCATGTAAAAGATTATAAAATATTTATATGAAAAAATATTGATTATTCATTATAATAATACAATGAAAAAAAATAATAATTAAATTAATTAATATACAAAATAAATTTGATGGATAAACTTTAACATTTTTCTTATATATATAATATGTATTACATTAAAATATGATGGCTATTCAAAAGGTAAGTTAAATTATTCAAAAGGCAAGTTAAATTATTTAAATTATTGGGAAAAATGACCAACAACTCTAGATAATAAAATTATTAGAATCATTTTAAAATGAATGGTGATTAAAAAAAAGAGAGTATATCATTAAAAAAATTGGAACATCCATAAATATTCAAATCCCGAGACATGTAACATCAACTTGGATTTGATCATGTCAAAAGAGATAGATTTTTATACGAAGATTGTTACAATTGAAAACTCTTTAAAATGATGGAGATGGATGAAGCATACGGGATAAATTAGATAATGAAGAACAACCAATCCTTTTAACTATATTAAAGGAAACTAAGCAATTTACTAGAGCTTCCATCAATGTTACTCTATTCAAATGAAGGTAATGGTATTAGAAAGATGAAAGGAAAAAATATAACCTCATTTACCTGCACATCCAAAGGTTGGAATGATCTTATAATTCTTAGAAGATGAAGGAAGACATTTGCATGTGTTGGTATAAACATGACATTTATTAACATATTGGGTCATTGCTAGCCTATGAAACCTAATGATTAAAAATATAATAAGTACATACATTACACTCGTATTTTTGTCATTGCTTGTGATAGGGGCACAACATTCCCTTCCTTCCTATAATGTTTTAGGCTTAAATCATAAGGAAGAAGTTGGTAAAACTCTAATCAATACCAAAATTTGTACTCCTATAGCCATAAAGTAAGTTAGAATCATATGTTGCACACCATTGAAGTGATATCATGTCAATCACTCCCTTTTCATGGCCTTAATATCAATGGTAAAGATAATTGGTGACTCCCAATGAGATCCTTGGACCCATGGATGTAGTTTTTACCATATTTATCTTTGTGTTTTCTTTCTAGTGTAGTTAGTGTCATCATGATAAGAACTATGAGGGAAGGCTCCTCTTAGAAAAAATATTTTATGTAATGTTTAATCTCTCTTTATCAGGTTTAATGGTTGCATTCTTTTGTACAACCCCTTTGCAAGGAGATTCATCATTATGCACATTGGGGGATTTATCAACTAAGAGAGGAAGATATTATTGAAAGAGATGTTAGGAGATGTTTTAAACCTCTTATAAACCCTCTTTAGAAAGTGATCGATCATATATATGATGACATTCAATTGTTGTAATTACATCTTCTTCCACTTTCTCACATTTCAATTCTTGCTCATAATGAGGATAATGGCAAGTATTGGTGCCATAATTGTTGAGCAATGTGGGAAGATCAGTTTTGCAAATATTGTAAAAGATGGGTATCAATTTGGTACTCATCTTTTCTCATAAAATGTCCTTTTACGATAATCCATATTGGCTACTCATTTTATCTTGTTCTCTTTCTCATTGAGATTTTGTTGCAACAACTTAAATTCTTTATCAATACTTTTCCAAATTAAAAAAATTATAACTTATTCATTCAAATCATAATCAAGAATGTCACATATCATTTCAATATGAGAAGATGTATTTTTAATAATAAAGTCAGAATTAATAAGTTAATCAATTGCCAAAATTCTTAAAAATAGAATTGTGACCCTAATAAAAAAAACCCTAAAAGTAACAGATCTTCAATCTTCAAAAAAGTAAAAAACAAAAGTAACAAATCTTCAATCTTTAATATCTTTGTTTCCCCCCCAGATGCAGTTGTACACCTGGCGGCCTCCAACAATCCCCTCAGCACATGACACATTGTCTGGACACCCTCCACCTCACCTCCCCCTCATGTGCTTTAACTACCCTCCTTTCGCGAGACGAAGCTTCATAACTCCCCCCATGGCTCCTGCTCCCCACCTGCTCTGCCTATGTACGTTGCCTCAACTAACACACTCTCGAAGGCTGGAAGCCATAATGGTACTCAAATTGACACTTCCTCGTCTTAGTGATTTTCTCTCTACCATCCGCGACCACTCCACCCATTATTTCCTTGTCTCCTTTGCGAGTCGGCTCTCTTCTCTCCACGGGTCTCTTCGCTTTTATCTTTCCGTAAGGTGGTGTCACTCCTCCATCACAACGCCCAAAATTCTCAATTCTTCCCTCATGCCTCCCCGCAAGTGAGCCACCCCCACCTTGGGGTGAAGTGGTCGTGGTAGGCGAGCCTCCATTGTTCCTCCCCTACCCCTCCTGGCCAACTAAGATGGGTATGACCATTTGGTTCCATTCTCACTGCGACAACTGCTCGATGACTGGAAAAAAGAAGTCTTGGGCTCCCTCCCGACATCTCGTTGCACCTCCAGGCACCTTCAGAGCTATTGGGTGGTTAAAAACCTCCTCGTTCGCACCCTCCTCAGCCTCTCATATGTCTTTGTTCCGAGCCCCTCCAAATCGCCTCACTCACCTCACTCCCCCACCGCTCGTCCTCCTAGCTCATCCTCCTACCTATGCTCCTCCCTCCCCCAGCACCTGTCCTCCTCCTGTTGCGGCCCACCCTATCCGTTTGGTGCCTCAGGAATCTCCCAACATTTCAGTTGCAGTGACTGATCCAAGAAAGAAAAGCTCATTGATGGCGCCCTTCATCAAAAGTGCAGGCCTCCTGGTCAAGAATCCAAGTTTAGACAAGTCTAGCTCCTCCAGCGACCGCGACAACGATTTCTATGCCCAATTATTGAAGAAACTCCTCTGAATAGCCCATGTTCTTGATGATCATGCCTCTGTTATTCTTTCAGGTTGTTTTTAGCATTTGTAATTTTTTCTAGTCTTTGTCAGCAAGCACACAAACAATTAACTACAAGTTTTTTTTTTGTAAGCTTGGTTTCCCATAAAAGGCAGATAGAATTCTCAAGTCTCTCCCCGCTTGGTTTTCCACTAAGGGCAGGTCCATTTTTTGTCTAAATTAACAAATCTTCAATCTTTAATATCTTTATTTCCCCCCCGGATGCAGTTGTACACTTGGCAGCCTCCAACAATCCCCTCAGGACGTGACACATTGTCCGGACACCCTCCACCTCACCTCCCCCTGATGCTCTTTAACTACCTTCCCTCCGCGAGATGAAGCTTTATAACTCCCCCCATGGCTCCTGCTCCCAACCTGCTCTGCCTCTGTACGTTGCCTCAACTAACATGCTCTCGAAGGATGGAAGCCATAATGGTACTCAAATTGACACTTCCTCGTCTTAGTGCTTTTCTCTCTACCATCCGCGACCACTCCACCCATTATTTCCTTGTCTCCTCTGAGAGTCGACTCTCTTCTCTCCACGGGTCGCCTCGCTTTGCTCTTTGCGTAAGGTGGTGTCACTCCTCCCTCACAATGCCCAAAATTCTCAATTCTTCCCTCATGCCTCCCCGCAGGTGAGCCACCCCCACCTTGGGGTGAAGTGGTCGTGGTAGGCGAGCCTCCATTGTTCCTCCCCTACCCCTCTTGGCCAACTAGGATGGGTACGATCGTTCGGTTCCATTCTCGCTGCGACAATTGCTCGATGATTGGAAAAAATAAGTCTCGGGCTCCCTCCTGACATCTCGTCGCACCTCCAGGCACCTTCAGAGCTATTGGGTGGTTAAAAACCTCCTCGTTTTCACCCTCCTCAGCCTCTCAGACGTCTTTGTTTTGAGCCCCTCCAAATCGCCTCACTCACCTCAGTCCCCCACCGCTCATCCTCCTACCTATGCTCCTCCCTCCCCTAGCACCTGTCCTCCTCCCGCTGCGGCCCACCCTATCCCTTTGGTGCCTCAGGAATCTCCCAACATTTCAGTTGCGGTGATTGATCCAAGAAAGAAAAGATTGTTGATGGCGCCCTTCATCAAAAGTACAGGCCTCCTGATCAAGAATCCAAGTTCAGACAACTCTAGCTCCTCCAGCGACCACGACAACGATTTCAATGCCCAGTTATTGAAGAAACTCCTCCGGATGGCCCATGTTCTTGATGATCAGGCCTCTGTTATTCTTTCAAGTTGTTTTTAGCATTTGTAAGTTTTTCTAGTCTTTGTCAGCAAGCACACAGACAATTAACTACAAGTTTTTTTTTTTTTTTTGTAAGCCCGATTTCCCATAAAGGGAAGGTAGAATTCTCAAGTCTCTCCCTACCTGGTTTTCCACTAAAGGCAGGTCCATTTTTTGTCTTTTCCCAGGGACAATCACTATTTTTTTTAATGTATCAATACTATATTTTAATAGATTAGTATCTAAACTTACCAAAAAAATATCTTTGATGCCCATCCTTTAATTGGGATGATTTTTTTTAACAAATGTATCTTTTCAAATTGAATCAAAAACTAAAAAATTCTAAATAAAATTTTTAAAATGTTTCAAAAATCAATATGAATAGCATATCCTTGATTTGTTAGTTTTTCTTTGTTAATTTTTTTTTCTTAGCAACACAATAAAAATCCTTAGATACCAAGTTGAAGCATCCCCATATTTTATAGAGAATGGGTGCACATGTTTGCCATTTACCATGAGATGAGAGGGTTCCCTCTGTGGAAAAATATTTCGAAGAATAAGTGGGCTCGTTATAAAATCTTTACATAAGTGAGATGAGATGTGGTTGAAAGTTGATACTTTTCCTAAATATATTTAATGCGTAAACAAAACTTAAAAAATAGGCACGTAACATGTGAAATCATTTTCAAATTTTTTTAAGTCAAACACAAAAGTAGATGGATTTGAAAGGAAAACAAATGGGAACAAGGAGAGGGGAGCCATGTGGGTTGTTATTTCTTGCAACAACATGATTGTGTTTTTTTTATCAGTAAGAGTCAACACATAAATTAAGGAAGACATACTAACATTCACAATCAAGGATTCAACAAATATCAAGGAATAAACGTAATGATAGATGATGTTGATGTGTAGTGTTGTTCATGTTACATTTACATGATATGAAGGTATTGAGAAAGTTTGAAAGCGGTGAATATTTTGAGAAATAAGGTAGAAAATTTATTTTTAAATTATTAAATTTAAAGTTATTTAGTTTGAATAATAGTTGATGATCATGTTAGTTAGTTTAAGTTATTATTTTTATATTTAAATAATAGTTGATGATCATGTTAATTTTAAAAGTAGTTATTTTAAATTTTTAATATAAATGATGTAGTTTTAATTTTGATTTTGAAATTTGATCTAACATAAGTTAAGGAGGATGAACATTTTTCCCAAAGCATTGGATGATAAGTCTAAAATCACGATGAATTAGTTCAAACTTCTTATAAAACCATTAACAAATGTTTGAAATTGAATAAAAATGCACAACCTTTCATTACAAACACATTTATAACTATTGGTAACATTTTAAGCTAATATTATTCGCTTATACCCAAAAACAAAAAGGAACTTTTCCACTATAGTGACATGACTCTGTGTTGATTTATCTAGAAAAAAGGTCTTTCAGATAAAATTGTGTTGGAGTGTGAGAATTAAAATTGGACATAAATTTTGGACTAGTAACATACATCATTCCATTGTAGGGTTTTATTTAAGTATATGCACGTGGAAATGTCATGCTTTAAGGAAAAGGTCTCCTAAATCAAACATCGGTAAATAGTAAACCTTCTTGGTGGAAGGTTTGTGCTCTAAATCAACACTTTGGTGACCTTATCTTTTCATCAAGAGGATTTTGCGTATGGAGTTTTAGTAAATGAATTTAACCCACCCATAGAGGTGGGAGATGCAAACAGTAATGTACATATGACTAAGGAGGAAAAATCACCACTACCATTTCCCCCTCTCGGCTTTTCCATTAGAAGGGGAACATAGAGCCATGATTAAAACATCTCACAATGTGAAAGGGGACCAATCCATTTAATCAATAAAAAAAAATGCTTTGCAATTGGTGATATCAAAAGATCAAGTAATATCTAATCAATGTGATAGACGAAGTAAAATTTGAAAAAAATTGAAAAAGAAAACAACTTAGTAATAAGCATGATCCTCAATTAGAGGAGTTAGTGTTAGGTGGTCCATCAACAACTTATGTAAAATGAATAAGTTGGTATATGGTCATTAGCATACAAAAGTTGTAGCTAGTCTTTTAGGGTTAGAAGAAAAATAATAAACATAGAATATCTAATCCTAAATTAGTTTTAAAATTGTAGGGAATAATATATAGAATATCCAACCCTAACCAATGTGGAAATAATTGTATTAATTTTTATTTATTGATATTTCATTATAATAATAAATTATCTTTTTACAAGTATGAAGAAAACAAAAATTGAATTAACTGACATACAAAATAAAATTTGATAGATAAACTTTAATGCCTTTTGTCTATGTGTGTGTCTCTATATATACTTTAATATTTTAGCAAAATCAATATTATATTAAAATATGATGGATACTCAAAAATTGAAGTTCAATTATGTTAGGGTCCTACCCTACCCCCCTTACATACTTTATTAATGTATGAGACTACTTTTTTTAATAAGGTTCATTAAATAGTTAGTTAATAGTCATTCATTGTAAAAATAATCATTTTTATTAATAAGTCCCAAATTAGTTAGTTGACCCTCATTACAAGTGAGTTCGTTGGTAGTTAAGTTTGTCTATGGATAGCTATATATTGAGTAGAAGTTTGTGTAATGTTTGTCATCGTAATTGGAGCTTTTCTCTAGGAGGTTTCCCCCTTGAAGAGGCAAGTGAACATAACTCTATTTTTTTTACTATCAAGAGATATTGTTTTAGGATTTATATATTTTATCTTGTGTTCTTTGGTTTTTCACTAAATTTTATGTGATTTCTCTCAAGTTTAGGGGTTGAGTACATTACAAGTGGTATCAGATCTCTTTCTTGGGCACAAAGTGAGATTTTGTTTGTTAATTTTTAGCAGATAATTCAAGTCAATTTATGAAACTTTGTGTACACCATATGAAAAAACTAGTCATACATTTGAATTCCTCTCTAAAAAAATCTCAAGTTAAAAAACAAATTGTCCAAAATGGAGTCCAGGAAGTGGAGAGATTGTTGATTTAAAATCATCCCTTTTTATGGTTTTTTCTAGTGATGACGACAAATTTCACAGATTGGATATTTGTCGATAGAGTGCATATATTTTAGTCAAACCAATGCCAAAATATCTATAGAATCTATGGAATTTCATAATTGGGGTCATAATAGATAATCCAAGAAGTATAACAAAAGTTGTGATCATTCTACATTTTTGGCCTCAAACCCTACCTTGAATAAGTTATTTTCTCGTGATTTTAAGAGTTTTTTCTTAGGCCATCAAGCTCCTAATTTTTTTAAAAAGTTTTTTGGAGACATGTTCTAGTGTCTTTAGATAACAAAGTGGTATGTCATTCAATGGGTAAAACTATGGTCAGGGAAGAATACACATTGTTGGAAACCATTATAACCCATGTTGGCACCCCTTCGAGTAGTACCACATCAGACATTACATGTATATAGAAACTCACTTCCACATACTCTTGAGTATATAGAAAGTCCCCTAGGTATACCTAATACCAACTTTAAATATGCTAATCGATCGTCTCATTGCTATAGACACCAAGAATACTACTCAGGGAGATCACTGTATGTACCTGGGTAGTCTATTATATGACTAAGGGCACAATTAAGCCTCCCTAGTTAGTGCCCATATATCATAGAATTGTAGCACCTAACAATTTCTTGTCCTTAGGACTCAATAACCTTTTTCAATGAGCTCACCCCTAAAGGATCTGTATAAAACACCTCATACTTCCTTGACCAACATGACCACTCACTCTATTGTGGGAAGGTTAGACTAAGTGGAAGGTAATCTTAAGAAACTTCGAGAGAAAATAAATGAGTTGGTGTTGATATAAAAGATAGTTTTATGCTCTTAAGGTCAACCTCACGAGGATATGACCCCCCGTGCATTTTTAGAGAGGTGGTACTCCTCTTGTTCTTATGATTCCAAGAAAGAAAATGAAACAAAATAAAATCCGAGGAGGCCCAAACTTTGTATTTTCATTCACATTCAAGGAAAACAACACCTGATATTTTGGGACTAGGTGTTTTAAAAGAAACTCATATGTGTAATATTTACAATGTGAATAGATTAAGATGCATACAAAATATATAGAACTGATGTATCCATCACAACATTCATCTGAACATTTAACAATACCACAAATAGAGATAACAAGGAATGGACCACAAAATAAAGAGAGCTTTAAATTATCATTCAATAAAGCACCAAAAATATCATGATAGATAAACCATTTTTTAACTCAAGCTTCTGATCAAAGTCTTTGAGAACATAGTAATGTAATATCCCAAGTAGCTCTCTTGGAGTCTCAAAAATAATAACGAGTCTTTAAATACAAAAGTAAATGTCTTTAAAGAAAGTAAAATGCATTCACCCTTCAAAGAGGACTCGTATTGGCTCTCGCGAACTATAAAATGAAAATACCTGGAAGATGAAAGAAGGAAAACCAAGAATCATCCTAAATCCCACAGAATACTGAGAAGACAAAGGCAAGATGACAAATGATTGTAGTGGAAAATGGACTGAAGAAAAAATGAAAGGGTAGATTTTTTGTTTGACTCGCTATGATAGATAAATATTGTAACCTTCACTTTCTTGCAGTTGGATCCTTTATAAATACATGTTGTGGTTGAGGTGGCATAACTGCTTTCAATGTTCTTGAAGTAGTTAGGGTTTTCCTTTCTAGAACTTTCCATGATTCCTTTTTGGAGTAAACCACTTTCAATTTTTAATTTATTGAATTCTTATTAATGAATTTATTTCATTAAAATTTGTGCCTCCAAGTAGGGCCCACTTATTCCTTTAATAAAATTTATTTAATAAACTTTATTTTCAATTTTTTCACTTTGACTTCCTTTAACAAAAGAAGACCATGTTTTAATTTTTTGAGTAAGATATTTTCTGTTTTAACCATTGAAAAAATTCCATATGCAATCTTCATGATCTCATCTTTCCAACAAATCCTCTTGAGCACAATTTGGAGTTCCGAGTCTTAAGTTATAAGCTTAGGAAATTGAGGTTCCAAGCATATCTATCATAAAACCATGAAAAAATAGCTAACTGTTATTTCACGTTTTTGGGAGGTTTACGGCCATTTAATCCTCTTGAAACCTATTCCATCATCTTCCTTGTCAAATTATATTTTCAATGAGGTAGATTTTTCCCAAAACAGACACCTAGATCTTGAGTTATGGCTTCCATAAATTCACTACTCAACAAACATTCATCTAACTCACGGGTTAATCTCTGCCCTTGATTTAATTTCTTCCACTGCATTAAAATTTCAACCTTTTCCTTTAAAATGATATCCCACATGCATTGTGGTCAAGAGTTTTTAAGTGTTTATAATGAAAAGTTTACCATGGTACTTATGTGGAACAAAGAAGACTATAAAGACTTTGGTGTAGCTCTCGTGCCTTATGAAAATTTAATGAATAATAAAATTTCGATGACTTAGTCAACATCCAATCATAGCCTAGTCATAACTCGATTATTTCCCATGTCATCATCATGTGTCATCTGTGGGTTGGTCCATGCCACCTCCACTTGTCATTCTAGTATTGGTCCACCTCACTACCACATGTCATTGTGGTATTGGTCCACCTCACTGCCACATGTCATTTGAGGATATGTCAATGTAACTGCTACATGGTCTAGTATGGTAGGTCCATGAACCACCTCCACTTGTCATTGTGGTATTGGTCCACCTCACTACCACATGTCATTGTGGTATTGGTCCACCTCACTGCCACATGTCATTTGGGGATATGTCCATGTAACTGTTACATGGTCTAGTATGGTAGGTCCACAAACAAGAGGGGAAGAAATTTAGGATAGCAAATAATATCAAAAAATTAAATTCAAGGTTTGTGGAGTTACTTGAATGTCGAGGTAAAGGAGGTAGGTGGGGGGTTACGTGACATTAAGGAAAATGGAAATGAAATATGAAATCTTGGAAAAGAATAATGGAAAAATGGAAAAAACGAAAATGAACTAGAAAATGTAAATGAATTATGGGAAAATTGAAATGAATTATGGAAATGAATGTAGAAATTGTGAAAATATAGAAAATGGAAAATGGAAATAGGAAAAAAAAGGAGGAAAAGTAAAATGGAAAATGGAAAATGGAAAATGGAAAATGAAAATGAAAATGGAAATAGTAAATGGAAAATGAAAATGGATTATGGAAATAATGTGGAAATGAATTATGAAAATGACTAAGTGGTGGGTATTATGAAAATGAACTAAGTGGATAATGAAAATGAAAATAGGCTAAGTATGGAAATGGTTAAGTATGGAGGATAATGAGGAGGGAGAGTAGAGTGGAAAGAAGGAAAAATGGATAAGTATGGGACAAGGCCATTATGTGGGTCACGGAAGTGAGAGGGTCATTATGTAGAATGGGGGACTACAGACCTATCGACCTGGAGATGTATGGAGAAAGGGTGAGGAGCTTCGCACCAAAATGATAAATATGACTAAGGGAAATGGGGCGAGTGATCTTGGAAAGAATATGAGAATAAGTATGGTGTGAAGAACCAAGAAAATGAGACTAAGATTGGTTCCAAGAATCTTATTGAGGTTCCAAGAAAACATTAGTTCCGATAAAACTTAATTGTGTTGCACATGGAAAAGTGCTCTATGGACTATTGAACAAAAACCTGGATATCTTCAGCATACAGACTCATATGTTTAATCTTTAAAATGCGTGATGAATCTGAGATTGAGGGCTATCCTATGAAATGATAATATTTCAAATTTTCCTTCTTCTGATATGAATTTTTTATTATTATTCCAAGAGCGGGAAATCTAGGTGATCTTTTTTTATCAACAGTTGGATAAGAAGATAGAGAAGAAAAATCATTAGAACCTAGCCAAATTCGAAAATATGTTGACTAAAAAGTTGTCGTGTATTCTATATCGAGGTATACAATAAGAAAACCATTGGACTGCACTACACTTTGATCCACACTAGGAAGAAACTTCTAACTTGATACTATTTAACCACCCACAACCCTCTTCGAGTCCAAACAATAATAGACCAATGGATAATAACCTATGGAACCATTCTCCTAAGGTGTACCTAAATTTTTTTGATGGTTTTGACCTTTCCAAATGGGTCACCCAGATGAAAAAATACTTCACCCTTCAAGGCATTACTAATGGCATGATGAAACTTAGGGTGGGGGTCCTGTATCAATATCCAGAATGATGCCATTGGTGGGGATGGAATAAAAAATCATATGTAGAATACATCACATAGATTTAGTTTGATAAATCTATCCATGCACATTTCAAGAGATATACTCACTATCTGGGGTGGCTTACCGGGTTACACCAATCAGGCTCAATCACCAAATTTATGGAAGGCTTTGAGAAATTATCCATCCATACAAAGAACTTATCATATTCTTTTTATAAATAATGTCTCATTAGTGGCATCAAGGATTATATTTTAGAACAAGTCTAAATGTAGTGTCGTGCTGCATGGTTGGAAGTGACTTAGAGGGTGTTGGAAGCAGAGACGGTGATCAATGCACAAACAAAAAACCCAACCTTCATTTCTCGGAATCATCCTCCCTAGGATAATTCCACATGAAAAACTCCTAATTATCCCTTTAAAGTACAAATTTTGTCTCCAATGGAAATGGAAGACCTCTAAAGACATGGACTCTATTATAATTACGATGAAAAATATGCTCCAGGTCATCAGTGTAAAGAAACAAAAATTGTTCCAAATTGATATGAACACTTAGGCCCTGAACGAAGACACAAATGTCAAATAGACACCAGAGTTACAAGTTGAAGAAACCAACACTCGGACTTAGGTGAATATCCAACCTCTATTCCCTCATGAAGAACCCCTAATCTCCCTACATGCATTATCGATAAATTTGACTCCACAAACTTTAAAAATTATGGGCTACATCAAGCACCAGAAAGTTGTATTCCTAGTTGACAATGAAAGTACTCACATTTTCATTAATAAGAGAGTGGTAATAGAAACCCATTGTTTTATACACCTGATGCACAACTTTTAAATCATGATTTCCAATGGAGGCATGATGACATGTGGGGGCATATATGAAAAATTCAAACTCTAGATGGGAGACTATCAACTCAAAACCCATCTATTATCCATCGATATGGGTGGTTGTGATATAGTATTGGGGGAAGAATGACTATGCACATTGGGACCAATCACCATGTATTTCTAATAAATCTATATGAGTTTCACTAAAGAGGGTTATGTACACACCCTTCAAGGGCTTCGAGTAGATTGTCCTAAAATATTTAGTTATCATCGTATGAAGAAGTTATTAAAGAAAGGCCACTCTGGAATTATTGCTTGTTCTAATAACACAAAGGTTATCAATAATATGAAAAAATAAATCCACCAAGACTTGCAATTGGTCCTCAAAAAACATCACCAGGTATCTGAGACACCAAAAGGTTTACGCCCTTATTAAGGGGAACATGACTATGGAATTCCCTTGATTCTAGGAAGTCAACACCAAATTTATGTCCTTATTGACAACCTTTCACACAAAAGAATGAAACAAAAATGATCATTCATGAACTGTTGGAGGTCTGGGTCACACATCCCAATATAATCCCTTACTAATCACTAGTATTTATGGTGTTAAATAAGGAAGGCACTTGGCACATGTGTCTCGATTTTATGGATCTTAATAAGTTGATGATTAAGAACAAATTTCCCATCCTAGTTATTGATGATCTCTTGGATGAAATTCATGGAGTAAAGTTTTTCACTGAGCTTCATTTGTGTTTAGGATACCGCCAAATCATTATAAAAGAGATGGACATCCCTAAGATAAACTTCAGAACACACAAAGGTGATTATGAGTTTCTAGTGATTCATTTTGGTCTTTGTAATGCTTCATCAACTTTCCAGAGTGAATTTTTTTTTCAAACCCTTCCTATGCAATTTTGTGTTGGTCTTCTTAGATGATATATTGATCTGTGGTAAAGCATTGGAATTACACATATATCATGTTGATAAGTCCTTTTATTCATGAAGAACTCCAAATGTTCTTTTGGGGCTCCTGAGGTTGAATATTTGGGTCACATTGTAAGTCAAGAGGGAGTATGATTCGATCCCAAGAAAGTGGTGAATATGCAAGATTGTCGTTGTCCCAAAACACTGAAGAGATTGAGGATATTCTTAGGAATTACAAGCTACTATAGAAAAATTGTGAAAAATTATAGAAAAAATGTATCTCCCTTAACTTCACTCCTTAAAAATAATTCCTTTTTCTAGAATGATGTAGCAACATAGGCCTGCATTGCTTAAAAGGATTTTTTTTGTACTACTCCAATATTAGAACACATGCCTTTAATAACACCTTTTCTTGGAATGTGATGCCTTAAGCAAATATATTGGAGTAGTATTGATGCAAGAATGATGCCCCTTGGAATTCACTAGTAATAAATTGTGTGACCGAAATTTGGGAAGATCCACATATGAGAAGGAAATAATGGATATCATTCATGCAATGGAGACTTGGAGTCCATATCTCATAGGGATGCATTTTCAGATCAAGATTGATCATCATAGTTTGAAGTGATTCCTCTAACAATGATTCTCTTCACCGAAGAAACACAAATGGATCACCAAGATGTTGGGGTATGATGATGGTATGATATATGAGAAGGGTAAAGAGAATGTGGGGGTTGATGCTTTATCCAAACAATTTGAGAAGGATGGGTCATTCCTTGTCTTACCATTACCAATTCCAATATGGCTCAAGGAATCCCATAGGGAATGGATAGAAAACAATACTTTAAGGTATCTCATCCAATGGTTTTAGGTAGATCTAAATTTCCTAAAATTTATACATGGAAAAAATATACATTGTGGTATAAAGGGTGCATTGTTCTAGCAAAAGATTTGACCCTAAAATAATAAGTCTTAGAGGACCTTGTAATTCACCCATCCTCAAGTCGAGCCATGCTACATCATAAACACACTATCATAGCTCTAATAATTCACTGTAACACACCCAAAACCCTCTTTGAGGCATGCTACCATACAATTTCTACTCTTATACCAACAATAACAATCCCTGCCATTAACTGAACATGTGGGTAAATAAAAATTTTTGATTCCAAAGATAAATATAAATATAGTGCAACATGCCTATCAAACATACATCTAATGGAACTTGTAAAAACCATAAATAGAAACTAAAACAACAACTCATAACAACATACACATATTTAACACTTATCTTTGAGAAGCAAATATGCAATTGAATGCAGGGGACAAATGTTCCTCCCAACCATAGATATGTTACTCTAGATCACCCCCGAGTTGGGGCTATGAATCCACAAAAGAGGCTTTACCTCATAGTCCTAACACTTCCCATGACGAATAGTCTTCCTACAACTATCCCAATCCACCCATCTCTCTTCCCCACGACCTGCACAACCCAAGGAAGGGGATCCTCCTTCATTACTCATAGTCCCTTGGACCTTCCCTCTTCCCTCCAAGGTTCTAGCACACTTGTTTGGATGGGAATATCCCTACTGGGGAATTCAAAGATGTCAACTTCCAGGAACAATATCAGCACACATATTACCACCATCAGGGGAAACTCTCTCTTAGAGAGTTCACTTTACAGGCCTGATAACCTGCTTCTTCAGTTCCAACAATTTTCTCTCTTGCGGTCCTCCAACTCATTGTATATAATCAACTATGTAAACTCATTGTTGGTCCCTACCAAAAGAATCCTCATTTCCCATGTGAATTGTACTCATACCCATGCTCATAATAACTATCTATAGTGACTTCTCACACCCACCCTCTTACATGCATTCAATGATTGGCTTTGGAAACACTCCAAAGGAAAATAGAAGGATCGTACACAAGGTAGTTTCTAGAACAAGGTGGGTTGAGATTAATACCCTTGAATATTCCCCTTTTGGACCCCTTAGACCCTCCCCTCTTTTCTAAATACTTATCCCCCCATTACTATGTTTGTGTCCACCTAAAATTGGAGTTACCTTTATTTGTCATTATGATTTACAAATTTTACATATTACATCATTTGGCCCATGGACATATATATTATGAAAAATATGCATCTCTAAGTTGGGGATTAAAAAAGGGTTGTTACATTCCCCCCCCTCCCTACAAATTGCATTGTCCTCAGTGCACATTACCATACATAATTTCATAATTATAAACAAATATTTTCATAGCTAAATACTTGCTACTTTCACAATTTTATAGCTCCCGCAACAATTCCAACTATCAATCTCTCTCTTACCCACAATATGGAAAACTCAAAGAAGTGTACCCCCTTCACTACTAACAGATCCTCGGGTTGTACCACTTCCCTTATAGGGCCAAATAATATATCATACAGGAAACATCTAAGATGTGGCTCCACTAATTTCAAGCTACTAGAATGGATCCTTCCTTCGTTTATGTACACATGTACATTCATATTTCTTCAAAACTTTCAAAAATTTGTGGGTACTCTTCCTGCATAGCCTCTTCATTCTTCCACGAAGCATAATTAGGACCGTATTAGGTCCACTAAACCTTTACTAGTCTAATTTAATTTTTTCGGAGTACCTTGACTTTTTGGTCTAGGATGTGCATTGGCTCCACTTGAAAATCCCCTTTGTGCTCCACCTAGAGCACAGTCCAATCAATTTCATGTTTAGGATTAGGTATATACTTCCTTAATAAATAAACATGGAACATGTTATGAATTCTCATGGATGTATGTAATTCAAGTATGTATGCAACTGGGCCTATCCTCTCTAGGATTTCAAACGACCCATGGTATCTTGTTGCCAATTTTGAGAAACTTCCTAAATTCAACGAACTCCTTTTGGATTTAAATTTTAAAAATAAATGATCCCCCACTTTGAATTCTCTATGTGTCCTTCTTTTATTAGCATAACTCTTCTTCCTATCCTAGGAAACCTTGAGATTCTACATGATATTAACCATCTACTCCTCCATTTATCTTAACAAATCTTGCTTAATAACAACTTTATCTGTTGGGTTATCCCAACTTACTAGTGTGTTGCATTTTTTTTCCATACAGGGATTCAAATGGGATCATCTTCAATGATTCCCGATACCTGTTATTGGAGGTAAAATCAACTAGATGGAAGTATTCCTCCCACCTATAAGACTTGTCCATAACATACATCCTCAACATATCCTCCATTATTTGGTTAATCCTTTTTGTCTACCCATCTAAATGTGGGTGATATGCTGTATTGAAATTCAATTTGGTCCCAAATCCCTTAAACAAACCCTTCCAAATATTGGAGGTGAACTTGGGATCTCTATCTGATAATATCTCTTTAGGCACCCCATGTAGCCTAACAACTTCTTTCATATAAATTTATGCGATATTGGCTTTCTTATGTGTTACTTCTACTGGAATGAAATGTGCATCCTTTGTTATCTTGTTCACTACCACCATAATGGAATCATGTTGTCATGTTGTCCTTGGAAGATTGGTAATGAAATCAATAGTAACCACTTACCATTTCCATTATGGAATGGGAAACGGTTTTAGAAACCTTGTTGGGTGTTTATACTCAGCGTTTACCTTCTAGAATTCAATGCATCTATCTAAATAATCTCCTACATCCCTCTTCATACCGAGCCAAAAATACTTCCCTCTTAAAACTATGATGGTATCCTAGTATCTTATATGTCGAGTGTATGGTACATTGTGCATCTCCCTTAACACTAAGTTTCTCAATTCCAGAGAATTGGGAACATAAAACATGTTTCTGAATAAGAGGATTCCATCCTATTGTAACTGGTATTCTTTATATTTCTTCTATAGGATACCCTGTTGCAAGCCTTGCTTGACCTGCAAATAATGTGGGTCTACTATTACAACCTATAAAACTCTACCCTTCATATATGTACTATACATGATAATGGATGTAGCGTGCATTTTATGCACCCTTCAGTTGAGTGTATCGACCTCTTTATTCTCTTTTCCTTTGATGTGTTTGATGTCAAAATCATATTCACTAAGAAGCGCCAACTATCTCATTTTCCTGGCATTTAGTGTTTCCTGATCAAACAAATGTTTCAGACTGCTACGGTCTGTCCTTAGCTCAAAAATTCGACCCATAATATAATGCCTCCACATTTTTAAGGCATGTATTATGGTTTCCAATTCCAATTCATGTGTGGAATAATTTATTTCATGCTCCTTTCACTTCCATGACTCATAATAGATTACGTGTCCATTTTGTGTAAGGACTCCACTAAGTCCTTCCTTTTTTTTTCCACATGAAAAATACTCTATATATTCAAAAGGATATATAAATATACATCGTCAGTCTCCGCCAAAGGGAGCCTCAAAGATAAACACAACTGGTGATAAAAAGCACGACAAATACGGCAACAACCAAAGCCACAAATCCGACAAAAACCAAAGCCACAAATCCACAAGGGAATCAACCTTCTGGTCAAATGATAGGCAGCAAGAGTCAGCCCAAAGAAGCATAAATCACAACTTGATTTTGATGGTGGGCCCTGCGTTACCATCCTCCCACTTTGTGAAGCAAAAATGGCCCGGGGGAAAATTCAAAGCTAATTTGGAGAGAGAATTGGCCTCACAATTATCCTCTCTAAAGATGTGTGAGACGGAGAGATTCCTGAAACAATGAGTTGTCTTATTGGTTCTTTCTTTCCAACTTTTGAGAGCCGCCACCATGAAATCCGCTTGTCCCTTCAGCCAATCCTTCCTTGCATGCATATGTGCACACAACCAAATCATCATATGGATCTACGGAATTTAACATAGGTTCACTAGTTAATAACTCCTTCAAGTGTTGGAAACTTCTTTCACACTTGGTTCTCCAATTGAACTTCACCCCTTTCCTTTGCAGATAATTTATTGCTACAAAATATTGGAGAAACCTGCAATCAACCTCCCATGATAACCAACTAAATCCATAAAGGATCTAACTTGAAAAATACTTGTAGGTGTTGGCCAACTCTTGATTGCTTCAACCTTCTCTCAATCCACTACTATGTGACCCTCTAAAATAGTGTGGCCCAAGTATTGGATTAGTTTTTTGATAAAAGTAACACTTTCTCAACTTGGAATATAATTGATGCTCTCTTAAGGACATGTGAAAGAATTATTGTAATATTCTAGGATAACATAGTTCTTTACCAACCAATCCATACCAATCAGGGATCCATATGATCCAAGTGGTATGATGTTCAAATATGCCTTAGTGTTGACTCCATTCAAATTCATTGGGTGTTCTTTGATAAGCTCATTGATTCTCCTCCTAGTTCTTGTATCTAGCTGAATGAACCATCACTTTTCATGATTACATTTCTTCAATTAATTATTTAAACCAGTTTGGGATCTACATATCTATGATTAGCTCCAGAATCAATCAAAATAACTATGGGTTGATTATCAATATTACCTTCTATCTCGATCATGTGGGATTGATAGTTTTCTTGTTTTTCGTCCAAGGCTACATAAATCCTTGGCATGCTCCTACCCACATCATTCATTGTATCAATTTCCTCAATGTTGTTCATAATCCTCATCTTATCTCCTTTGTGAGTACAATCATTTTACATGTGGTCAACATCACATCCCTAACACCTCATGGGATGTTTCCTTAGTCGTTTCCCACTGCATTAGTCACTTTAACTTCACTTTGAGTTGGCTTCCCTTATTGATATGCTTAAGATATATTTATGATAAAAGGTGTTTTTAATCCTTTCTTCCTTTGATCCATCTTAACTTTATTCTTGTCATCTCAGAACTTTTGGAAAGATGGCCTTCCTTTGTTATACTTGTACAAATACTTATCCTTCCTTATGGATTCTTATAAATTCCTAGGCTCATCAAACTAAATTTGGTCCTTGTAGAACGATGGAAATCCACTCAACAACCTTTGAATTTACTTTTTAATCCTTGATAAAATCCACATGCCTCAAATCTCCACAAGTCTCCCTTCATACTCCTCCATGGTCATGATTCCAAGTTTGATTTCAAACAAATATTGCATCTTCTTGTCATAATATTTCTCTGATGCCCAAAGGGGTTGGATCCAATGGTGGAAAGCGAGGAGTTTTTAACCGTTGGGCAAGGTTCAATTCCCATGAGGGATTTACCTAGAGCCATGGGGGCACCTTGAGGTAGTGTTCGAATGTGTGGTTGCACCCAGAGTTACTATATTAAATGGTATCGTGACCCATGCACATATAAGTGGATCAAATCCCACCCCCATGTCCTCCAAAGTTTTTAGCCTGCAGGGGTGTAGACCGATTGGAAAGTGTCGTGTAAATGGAAGGAAATATGTAAAGGAGATATCAAGTTCAATTCTCACCCCGATTTAATTGTGCTCCATGCTTGCGGGATGTGTGGCACACTTGGTGTTATAGTGGTAGCGGACGGGTATCGACCCCTTGTCACGTGAGTACGAGAAACGTGAGTTGCCGATTCCCTCAGTATATAATAGTAATAATAATAATAATTCTCTGACAAGTATTGTTGCTAGAAATATTTCTTGAACTACTTCCAAGAAATCCTCTTCTCATTAATGTTCTTAGTCTGTTGAGTTGATCCCATCACATAGAGGTTTTTCCTTGGAGATGGTAAGATACAATACTTGCTTCTACATTTGATGGGTAATCATGTAGCCATAAGTATTTCCTCATGCTCAACAACCAAACTTCAACCTCTTCTCCTTTCATATGATCTCCATCAAAATATGGTGGCTTGAGATTCCTGATATCTCCTTGTAAGACATCTGACCCATATCCCCTCTTTTGATTTGTCATAAGGGACATACTTGGGATAGACTCTAACCCTGATATTGCATGGTTTCTTCTATTTGAGTGTCCTAGGGAGTGGTGATGTTGTTGATGTTTTCTGTTGACACTCCTTGATTGTTCAAACCCTATGGGATCCTCCCTTATATCATAAGACTTAGATGATTGTGTCTACCCTACACTGGATTATTGTATTGTGCCAGAGTCTTTGTTGACTTGTTTTTGTAACATGTTCAAACTCTATATCAACTCTTCCTAACCTCTCATTATCCTTTAATTATATTCTCAATATATTTTCACTTCCTTCTATGGGATTCTCATAGTTTCAACCAGCTCAACTAGCCCCACTTGGCTCTTATGCCCATTGGACTCAGTCTCTACATTTCCCATTTTGTCATGATTTGATATCACCTCCTCCTCATGGGTGAAATATCCATGAGCATCTTCCATATCTCTGGTCCTCATACTACACCTCCTTTACTCTATCTGAATCTTATTCTGCAAAATGTGTAGCCATAAAAGATATTTTGTTAGATTAAATTAAAATAAATATAAGAATTATACATCATTTTTCCTCATTAATCCCATTAGATATATTCTCTTTTCTTCCCTGAGAACTATGATTCTATAATCACCAATTAGAATGCACACGATGATTATGTTCTTTAACAACTTTCCAATGACTATTTTCTTTCTTAATTATGTGATTTGAGTAGAAAGTTATGCCATTTTAAGTTCCTTAGGAATTTTCCTTGTGATGACATCATTAAGTAGACATGGCCTCCATGTGTAATTTCTTCGTACATACCAACTAACATCACCAATTCACTGGCATCCACGTGGAACTATTTGACATGTGACATGTGACTTGGACCTGCTCTACATCATCAGATGCAGGTCATTAGGCTTTCAAGTATGAGACACTATCAGAAACACATTATCAGATAATCCCCTTCGGAATGAATAAATTACCAAGCTTATTGATCTCCCCAAAGTCCAATGTATACAACACTGTCAGACTCTCTCCATTAGAATTTTCCTATCAGGATGTCAAGGTTAACACTTTTTCAAGGCTTTTTTTAAGCCTGCTATTCTCAAGGATATGTGATGCTCACTTTTGGTTGTTTCCCATTAGGGAGAGACTTTAACATATTCATGAATTCTTCCATAGTACGAAGCCCACAACACTCTTGGGATGCCTCTATCACAAATGCATATTACTCAACTTCACGATTATTTCCAAAGTCCACATCCCACAACCCTTTCGGATAATCCACTTCCCACAACACTATCAAGCTCTTTCCATCATCCTCTCTCTTTTGGAAAACTTCCTAAAATATTTTTTCCCTGCAAACATATTTCCATGATCAGTCTTCTAAATAGGCCCTCTTGACCGTCAATCTCCAATGTACAGTAAAGATAAAATATAGATTCCCGATGGACAATCAATATTCATCCTTGGGATTTGGTTGATACCTCTCAACCTTTACCATTAGAAACTATGGGTCCCACCTATACTTGACTTCCACATGGAAAAATATTTTTTTCTTGCCCTTGTTGACGTGTCTCCTGACATGTCATGTCGACAGGGCATATTTGTAACTCAACAAGTTGATATGGTATTCCAACACCCTTTGTTGACAGGTACCCAATGACGGGCCTCCACTTGTCACTCAACCGGCATGGAACTTACATCACCAATTGTTGATGTGGCATCCTTTTCTACTCCTAGTCCTCTTGGAACATCCTTCTCATTTGATAGATTGGATGGTGGAAAATCATACTGAATGATGGTGTAGATCATTGTGGGTTCCCAAACTACATAACCTTTACCATGGTTACATGACTACGAAAAAACTGACTATCGATATTTGTTCAATCTAATGACCCATTTACATTTTGGGTCCAAAAGTGCTCATTAGTTACCTCAGTTAGATTAACCTATTTGGAAAACAAAAAGTCACCATTGGACTTTCCGAACAGATTCTTCCAAATCAACCTTTTCAAAATATATAATAGTTGGAATATATTGGATCTAGCAGTCTAGATTCACTTCAGGCTTAAAGGTTCTTGATCTTTATTCAATCAGACCAATTTATTTGGAATGAAAAAAAATCACCACAAGCTTTCCAAATTGACTTTTTTGAAAATTCCCTTTTGAGAGATTTGACAACTGGAATATCTTGATCTCTGAAATCGAATGGTCCAAATCTCCATGGGTTTGAAACTATATGATTGTTATCTTTTCTTGTGGACTGGAGTCTAGAATCCCACAAGCCATCAGGTCCTTGCGAATTGAACCTTGCCCTACAACCATTTGCGTGGACTGTAACATCCCACTCTTGTGAGAACGTGTTATTGAATTATTCTTTGAGGACACTTGTGTGCAAGTGATCCGATTTTAGTACATGGTTGTCTATTTGCTTATGGATTCTTATGATGGTGCATTCATTGAGTCGTTGTTTTTGGTGTTGATTATGTGTCACTTGAATTATGTTAATGCATTGCTTATGTGTCATTTTAGTTATGATGATGTATCACTTGCGATGATTTTATTTATGTTTTGATGAATTTAATATTAAACTCCTAGGGCCCAAAGGGGTTGGATCCAATGGTGGAAAGCGAGGAGTTTTTCACCATTGGGCAAGGTTCAATTCTCGTGAGGGATTTACCTGGAGCCATGGGGACACCTTGAGGTAGTGTTCGAACATGTGGTTGCACCCAGAGATACCATATTAAATGGTATCATGACCCATGCACACATAAGTGGATCAAAGCCCACCCCATGTCCTTCAAATTTTAAAGTCCCCGAGGTGTAGGACAGTCGGTGACAGAGTGTGTTGTTAAGCCACTCTGTGTTGAAAAGTCACCGGTTTGAAACTTGCCGGGACAAAAAATCCAACCATGTTAAGGGTTGGTGTGGCTCAGGCTAGGTGTGATCCCCTAGTGACTTTGACAGCTTAGATGCTCTTGAGTTGCGGTTTCTCAAGCCAAAGGTTAATCCCACTGCCAAGAAGGTCCGGACAAATTAACAAACAAAAAATAAATATTAAGCTCCTAGTGAAAAAAAAATTACCTATTGTACTTCGTTGACGTCATAATGGCAGGGCCGTTACATATGGAATCAGAGTGGGTTCAACCCTGCGACTTGGGATCATTATGCCTTCCACTATATTAAACACTTTATTAGTAATTTATCTCTAATTAAATTGAATTGTGTCCCTACAGGTAATCATGGTTAGACGACATCGTGGAGGCAGACGACGTGGTTCTAGGGGAGGAGGTGTGATGCCTCTAGTAGCATCCATGCTAGAGGGTTCTAACCCCCAAGGAGAAGAGAAGGTTATTGGATAGCAGAATATTGTTGTGGGGGATGTGGTTGGGTTGATGAGGTCCTTTCAGAGGATGTAATAGGCCTTGATTAACCGAATAGATAGAGATGAGTCTAGGGTGCATGTACCCCCTGAGGGTCCACAACGCACCCCAATCAGTACTGGTAGCATTCATAGAAAAATCGAGAAGGTCAAGTTTCCCGAGTTAATGGGTGCCACAGATGGCGCAACCATTGAGGCATGGTTGTAGAACATGGCGATGTTCTTCTCACTTCACGACTACACCTCCAACATGAAAGTACACATGCTGGTATCTTAGCTGAAGGGGAGTGCTCTTCTATGGTGGAAGATGATCTTGCCACAACTGAACATGGCCATTGAAGATGTGTCATGGGAACTATTCAAGGAGTGGTTCTAGGAGAGGTATTTGTGAGAGGAATTCATTGAGCGCTAGATCAATGAGTTCAATGCCTTACGACAGGGTGGTCATGCGGTGCCCGAGTGTGAGGCCCGATTCATGGAGTTTCTTAGTATGCTCCACATATGAACACTGAGAAGCTAAAGGTCAACAGGATTTTGTTTGGCCTTAACTTATGCATTCATACAAAGGTGAGGATCCTAATGGCTCAGACATTTCATGAGGCATTCCAAAAGGCCCTCATAGTAGAGGAAGAGTTGACCAGCAGGGGTCAGGGCAAGACTCCTACAAGACCAATTGGAAAAACGACCTCAGGCAGGCCAACAATGTCTACTTGAGGGATCAAGAGTACTAGACCGAAGACCGAATACTAGACATGTGGAGATGCACATTACCAATGAGACTATCCAGTTAAGGGGGCCAGAGTAGCTAGATCAAATAGGCACACGATAGTTGGAGATTTAGACAAGGCCCATAGGATTCATGATGCGGTTAATAACCTCTAGGATGAGCACCAGTCCACTATGCTCTAGGAATCAAGTACCATCACCAACCAAACTTTTAATATTTTATATATCCCGGTGCTACAAAGAGATTATTTCTAGTACCGTGCTGAAAATAATTAAGGTAAAGGAAGTTGAACAAGATGAGTTTAGATATGTGGAAATGACTTTGGGTGCCAAGAAAAAGGTTGGAGGAAAGGTTATAGACTATAGCCTTAACCTGGGAGATTTTGTAACGAAGGCCAACCTGTACGTCACGACCTTAGGATCTTATGACATCGTGATCGATATGGACTGGTAGGAATCGCATGATGTGATACTCAACTATAATATGAAATGATTGATTTTGACCGATGATGAGGGACAGATACCAATGATTGTAGGAAGAAGCCAGTGATATAAAAATGAAGAAGACTTGAAAAACTTGAAAACTTATTGCAAGTGAATGTTATGTGTTTAAAGCAAAAGGATCAGTTTGCAACACATAAATTAAAGGATTACTTATGCAAATTAC
>JZKD02S0392836.1:599174-620928 GCA_000966675.3 Picea glauca | reverse complement strand
AGACTTGAAAAACTTGAAAACTTATTGCAAGTGAATGTTATGTGTTTAAAGAAAAAGGATCAGTTTTCAACACATAAATTAAAGGATTACTTATGCAAATTACACATAGACAACAACATAATCATTGAACATAAACACATATGCACAACAATTGATAAAGGAGTTCACCCCTCTTATGGGGTACATCTCCTGGTCCAGCTTCCAATGGATCATTATTATTAATTGCTCAAAAAGTTCTCAAAAACATGTCTTACAATGCTCAAATTGACAAACCGACTGCTTCAATGGCTTCCCAGCATCCCAAAACCCCTGATTGGGCTCTTTCGGCAACTCAATCGGTCGAAAAATGAAGAAGTTAGGCCTCCTGGAAGTCTCCCTCTTCAAGCTTGCTGTCTCTGGTTCTACAATTCGCACCCTCCTTGAATGAACCTGGCTCACACGCATTTTAAAGCGTAAAAACCCAGCACCAGGTGCAACCGTGCCAACGGTGCAAACCGTAGAACGGTTAAGGGCGCGCCAGCCCCTAACCGCCTCGGCACCTGGGCGTATGGCACATAGGATTGCGCTCTTGGCTAAAAGGTGGTTAATTCGTTGTCAAACTGTATAACTCCCGCGCACAAGATACCATCGGTCATATTACAAAACCACGGGTTATATAGAATAACCCTGCGCATATTTAACCATTGGTTATGGTTCTAAACCCCGTGCTCTATTCACAATGGTATATGTGGAAATACATGGTATGTAATACAAATCTCGTGCGCGGTTTTCTTTTACAACAGTCATATGTCATATGGTAAATCCACGGGTCGGGGCTAGGCCCCGGCCCGACCCCCCTCTGTTCAATACAATAAACAAGGTTAAATAGATATGCGTCGATATACATAACAAGACACATTGAACAACCCAATGGTTGGTCAGAGTTTGTTAAGACTATGCAGTGTGGGAGGTTCGGGGGTCGAACCCCGCGGACTCCCAATAATTTTACAACAACCATTAACCAGTCACCGAGTGACACGTGGCGCCCATGGATTGGGCCACGTGTCCTCACATCATTGGCCACACAATTGACATGTGTCGCTTCCCGATTCGTCAATCATCAACCAATAAACAACTGCCACATCACCACTGTACGATCGTACGGTCTGTAAGGTCCTGCCACATCAGACTGTACGGACTGTACAGACTGGTACAGTCAGCATCTAAAATTTTTGCTTGTTTGCATTGACGAACAGATCGCGATATCTTCTCCATACGACGTCCATTTGACAAAGTAAATATACCGCCGTAATCAGGAAGACAAGACGGACACAATGACACTGTTTTTGTCGCATTCCGAGCACTTTGAAAATTGAGCAAAATTTGATCCCCTGATCAGCCAGGGAGTTTCCTTAAGGTTCATTTCTTCCCTACAACTTCAGAAGAGCATGCACAAAGGATGCAAGCTATATGCAATCCTAGCGCTGAACGACAAGGGTGTGGAAGAAGGATTAGAAAACATTCTGGTAGTATGAGAGTTTGTAGATGTGTTCCCAGAAGAGTTACTAGGTTTGTCGCCCGAAAGAGAGATGCAATTTACCATCAACTTAAAACTTGGAGCTGAACCGATAGCAAGAACGCCTTATCAGATGTCAACACCTGAGTTGTAGGAGTTGAAAATTCAACTGAAGGTGTTGTTGGACCTGGGAATTATACGTCCCAGCGTGTCACTGTGGGGTGCTTCTGTTATTTTCATACATAAGAAAGATGGGTGGTGGAGACTCTGTATTGACTATTGTCAATTGAACAAGGCAAGGATCAAGAACCAATATATGTTTCCAAGAATAAACGATTTATTTGACCAAATGAAGGGCACGACGACATTTTCAAAGATTGACTTGAGATCAAGATATCACCAACTATTGATCAAATATGAAGGCATTCCTAAGACCACATTCGAGACGAGGTTTGGGCATTATGAGCTTATCGTTTTACCGTTTGGATTGACAAACACCCCAGGGGTATTTATGAGCTTGATGAATGGGGTGTTCTGTGAATACTTGGACAAGTTTGTTTAATTATTCATTGACGACATATTGATATATTCTCGAATGATAGAAGAACATGAAGAACATTTGCACTTGTTACTACAATGTTTACGAGAGAATAAATTATACGGGAAACTATCAAAATGCTCTTTTTGTCAATTGATGATTCATTATTTGGGGCATGTTCTCTCCGGTGAAGGCATCATTGTGGATCCAGCGAAGGTAGAGTATATTATGGAATGGCCTGTGTCGATGAACGTACCATAAGTACATAGCTTCATGGGTTTATCAAGATATTATCAATGGTTCGTCCAAGGTTTTTCGAAGATAGCAAATCCAATTACGGAATTGCAGAAGAAAACAAGAAGTTTGTATGGACTGAGAAATGTGTGGGAATCATTTCGAAGGCTCAATAAGTTGTTAATAACAACACCGATACTAAAATTCCTCGACATGGAAGAGGACTTCTTGGTATCCACAGACGCGTCCAAAGAAGGCTTAGACGGAGTCTTGATGCATGACGATCGAGTGATCGCTTACATCTCAAGGAAATTAAGGAAGCATGAGGAGAACTATGCGACACTTGATTTGGAGTTATTGGCCATTGTGTATGCCCTGAGAGTGTGGAGACACTACTTGATTGGACAAAAATTTGAACTAAAAAAAGACCATTGTGGTTTGTAGCACATTTTTATGCAAAGTGACTTGAATGCGCAATAAAGGCATTGGCCAGAACTGCTTAGCGACTACGATTTTGAAATTACCTATATAAAAGGAACAATGAACATAGTGGCATATGCATTGAGTTAGAGACCAAGCATATTTTCATTGATACCTCTTGAGATGAATCTTCGAGAAAAGTTTCTAACTTTACAGTGCGACAATGAATGGTATAAAGAGGTTAAGGTAAATATCAGACAAGACACCATGTTGGTACCAACGTTTGAGGGATTCACATTGGACAATGACAGATTAATGAGGTATATTAACCAGATTTACGTACCACCTAATGAGTAATTGAGAAGTTTGATATTAATCGAAGCTCATAGAGCAGTGTACATGGATCATCCAGGATTCACGAAGATGAGGGCATACCTTAAGCCTTTATTCTTTTGGAAAGGAATGAAGGCATAAATAGTTATCTACGTGGCGCGATGTCTAGAATGTCAGCAAGTAAATGTTAAACATAGACATCTAGCTGGATTACTACAGCCACACACTATTCCAGAATCGAAATGGGAAGTCATTTTGATGGACTTTATTGTGGGATTGTTGCTAACGACAAGGAGGCATGAATCAATTTTCGTGGTAGTTGACACTTTGACGAAGAGTGACCATTTTATTCATGTGTGTATGACATATCAGGCACCATACATATCTAGAGCTTTTATTAGTGAGATTGTGAGATTGCATGGTGTTCCTAAAAGGATCATATCCGATTGAGGATCGATGTTTACAGGACGATTTTGGACTAGTTTCCAAGAGGCCTTGGGAACCCAACTTAACTTTAGTACTGTGTATCACCTAGAGAGAGACAAAAAAACAAAAATAACAAACCAAATCTTGGAAGATATGTTGTGTATGTACTTGATGGACCAACAAAAGTGTTGGGAAGGGTTCTTTCCACTAGTAGAGTTTGTGTACAACAACAACTATCAAAGCACCATTAATATGGCACCATTTGCGTTTCTTTACGGGCGACCATGTTGGACGCCTTTGAGTTGGGATTGATTGAAGATACTGTCCTAGTCAGATCATAAGTTATACAAGACATGGAAGAACAAATGAAAAGGATAAGACAAAATTTTAAAGAAGCACAAGATTGGGAGAATAGTTATGTTGATGTGCATCGCATTGACCACAATTATGAAGTTGGTGACTGAGTTTTCTTGCGGGTGAAACCACACCAGAGTTCGATTAAGTTCAGAAAGGGTGATATACTGTCTCCTAGGTTTTTGGGGCCTTTCGAAGTTATGGAAAGGAAGGGACATGTGGCCTATCAATAGGCCTTTCATCATTCTTGGAGGCGTATGCACGATGTTTATCTTGTATATTTTTCATGACATTATGTTAGTGATGCTACACATGAGATTGACATGAGTTCCTTGTGGTGTCAAATGAGGGTGTACTCACAACAAATCCAATCCACATTATGGACCATCGTATTCAAAAACTACAACGTTGAACAATCGATCAAGTTAAGGTCTAGTAGGATAATTATAGTTCACACTCGGCTACTTGGGAGTACACGTATGATATGCATCAACAATTCCTTATTTGATAGTTAGACATTTAGATCTTGCCAGATTATTTATTTACTGCATATATATACTGTGAAAATTCAGGACGAAGTTTAAAAAAAGAGGGGGTGTATGTAACATCCCACTCTTGCAAGCACATGTTATTGACTTATTCTTTGAGGACACTTGTGTGCAAGTGATCCGGTTTTAGTATATGGTTGTCTATTCACTTATGGATTCTTATGATGATGTGTTGTTTGAGTCAATGTTTCTGGTGTTGATTGTGTGTTGCTTGAATTATGTTAATGCATTGTTTATGTGTCATTTTAGTTATGACGATGTATCACTTGTGGTGTTGTTATTTATGTTGTGATGAATTTAATATTAAAATCCTAGTGCAATTCAATTTTTTACCTATTGTACTTCATTGACGTCGTAACGACAAGGTCGTTACATATGTAATTCACTTACTCATCGAATTCTTATTATTTCTCTACGGGTTCGTTACATATGGTAATGTAGGGGCCGTTACATATGGTATGTCTCCTAACATGGCATGTCAAAGGGGAAAATTGTTAAATCAACAAGATGATATGGTATTCCAACACCCTTTGTTGACGGGTACCCAATGACAGGACTCCACCTGTCATTCAACCGACATGGCACTTACATCACCAATTGTTGATGTGGCATCCTTTTCTACTCCTATTTCTCTTGGAACATCCTGCTCATATGATAGATCAAACGGTGGACAACCATATTGAATGATGGTTCAAGTCACTGTGGGTTCCCAAATTGCACAATTTTTACCATGGTTACATGACTCTAACAAATCTGACTATCAATATTTGTTCAATCTAATGACCCATATACATTTTGGGTCCAAAAGTGCTCATCATTTACCTCAGTTAGATTAACCTCTTTGGAAAACACAAAGTCACCAGTGGACTTTCCAAACATATTCTTCCAAATACACCTTTTAAAAATATCGAATGGTTGGAATATGTTGGATCTAGTAGTCTAGATTCACTCTGGGCTTAAAGGTGCTCGATCTTTAGTCAATTGGACAAATTTATTTGGAATGCAAAAAAATCACCACGAGCTTTCCAAATTGACTTTTATGAAAATTTCCTTTTGAGAGATATGATAGTTGAAATCTCTTGATCTCTTAGATCGAATGGTCCAAATCTATGTGGGTTTGAAACTATATGATTGTTATCTTTTCTTGTGGACTCAAGTCTAGAATCCTACAAGCCATTGGGTCCTTTCCAATTGAACCCTTCCTTGCAACCATTTGCGTGGAATCCAAGTCAACCTGACTTGGACTCTTGTCAACATGACATCACAGATATCAAGGTTCCTTTGTGTCATGCTTCCATATTTGGATTCAAGTTTCTCCCTTAGCCTATGCAAAAATTATGCTTGATTTCAATGGCTATACAACCTACTAAATAACCAGATACTGGGACTTCTACTCAACTTCGCCATGAAGGGTCTACAATTCCCTTCCCGTGCACTATCTCTGGACCATACAACCCAATTTATTTAAACTTGGGCTCTGATACAACTCTGTAACGTATCTATCCCCAAGTCAAGCTACACTACTTCATAAACACATTGTCATAGCTATAATAATTCATTGTAATGCACCTAGAACAAGGGATGATTTTAGGGGCTAAGTTTTACTCATGGGATAATTTTCCATGGTTTTTCCAAAAAAAAGATTCGCTATTCTAAAAATGATTCGCCCAAATTCTATAGAATAAAATTATTTTACCTTAAAAATAACTAAAATTTTATACAAACTATATAAAATCCTTAGAAATTTGTATAGTTTTACAAAAATATCGCCAAGCATTTAGAGTTGGCATATGAAGGATTAGTAAGATCCGCCAAGGTTTCTACATTTTAAAATAATTTTCCATCCTTAAAATCATCCCTGCCTAGAACCCTCTCTGGGGTGCGCTACCATAAATTTTCTACTTTAATACCAACAATAAAAATCCCCACCACTAGTTGAGTGAAAGGGTAAATAAAATTTCTAATGACAAATATAAATAGAAATATAGTGCAACATGCCTATCAAACATACATCTAATAGCACTTATAGAAACCATGCTCAAAAACTAAAACAACAACTCATAACAACATAGAAATACTGAACTCGGATTTATTATGCATCACAATTAACCATATAAACAAGAGTATACCACATATATTTAACACTTATATTTAAGAAACAAATATGAAACCGACTGCAAGGGATGGGCATTCCTCCAAAACATAGATCTGTTGCTATAGATCTCAGTAGTAGATCACCTCCAATCTGGGGCTACGAATATAAAAAAGAGAGTGTCCCTCATAGTCCCAACACTTCCCATGATGTGTAGTATGCCTACATCTATCCCAATCCACCCATATATATTCCCCATGAACCACACAACCCAAGTAAGGGGATCCTC
Source organism: Picea glauca (assembly GCA_000966675.3). Classification (NCBI taxonomy): domain Eukaryota; kingdom Viridiplantae; phylum Streptophyta; class Pinopsida; order Pinales; family Pinaceae; genus Picea; species Picea glauca. The sequence continues at coordinate 614,199 of JZKD02S0392836.1, read as the reverse complement.
CTTTATTTCTCATAGTTCCTCATTATTTCCTATTTCCCTCTGGGGCTCTAGTGCACTTTCTCGGACAAAAATATCTCTACTGGGGACTCACGGGATGTTAGCTGCTAAGAAAACTTTCATCACACAACTTAACACCCTCAAGGAAAACTCTCTCTTAGATAGTTCACTTTGCATGCCTAACAACCTGCTTCTTCATCTCCAATGATTTTCTCTCCTACACTCCTCCAAATCATTGTCTCTACTCCATTGTGTAAATCATCATTGCTCCCTATCAAAAGACTCCTCATTTCCCATGCATATTTCCTCTTTATTTATTTATTTCTTGACTCACAGACCCCCGAAGGAGGATTGTACTAATCCCCATGCTCACAATAGCTATCTAAAGTGACTTCTCACACCCACCCTCTTACATGCATTCAATGATTGGATTTGGAAACACTCCAAAGGAAAATACAAGGTTCATACAAAAGGTAGTTTCTAGAACAAGGTGGGTTGAGATTAATACCCATGAATATTCTCGTTTTGGACCCCTTGGACCCTCCCCTCTCTTATGGATACTTAGTCCCCCATCACTTTGCTCATTTCCGCCTACAACCCAAATCATATTTATCTGTCAATATGATTTACAAAGTTTACATATTACATCGCTTGGCTCATGGCCATATATCTTACGCAAAATATATATCTCTAAGATGGGGATTAAAACATGTGTGTTAAAAAGCTACATTCATCATTGATATTAGATCACTCTAGCTTTCATAAAACCTATGAATGAACTAAGAATTCATTCTTCTGGGATGACATGAAAATAGATATCTAGGATTTCATAGCATCATGTGATGCTTTCCAAATAAACAAGGGAGAGACGATGAAGATACTAGGGGAATTTCAACCAATACTAATCCCAACATAGATTTGGAAAAACATTTCAATGGATTTTATCGTGGGACTCCTAAAAGTGGGAAACAAATCAGTCATCATGGTGGTTGTTGATTGTCTTTCAAAAGTATCTCCTTTTTGTGCCCTTGCTCATCCTTTCACTCCTTCCTCACTTTCCCAGGCCTTCATGGACAATATATTTAAGATACATGATATGCCCACTTCCATTGTCTCAGATTGGAACTCCACATTCACCAACAAATTTTGGCAAGAGCTATTTTAACTTCAAGGTACATAGCTAAATATGAGCACTACATATCATACTGAAATAGATGGTCAAATAGAAGTGGTTAATAATTTCTTAGAAACATATTTGATATGCTTTACTTATGAAAAGCCACACCAATGAGCACAAATGATTCATTTTTTCGAATGGTGGTACAATACCACTTATCATGGAGCTACCAAAATGACACCATATGAAGTTATTTATGGCCAAAACCCCTTGTCAGTGGCATCCTATTTACAAGGAAACTCCAAGGTTCATGCAGTAGGTAAAATTCTTCACACAAGAGAAGCCATTATCTATATCTTCAAGGACAACTTGGTTATGACATAAAATCAAATGAAACAATAAATAGATATCACTCAAAGATAAAATTCCACATAAATTATCTCCTAAGTTGTAACGGCCTAACCAAATCATACATGAAATACAAAACCAATGTAGTCTAACAGATTCAAATTTCATTTCAAAGACTTCATCAAGCTTCTTAATTGCATGCATCTACAAAATTTAAATGGATTCAAAATCCACTTCTGCTATGCAGAGTTTTGGATGTTTGATGTGCAACATATAAATAAGTCTAGTCAAATGTTATGTGATGCAAGGTTTAAACCATGTCCATCAATATTTGTAGAACTTAAATCTAGTCACCCCTTGTATTAGTTTAATTCTGGATCTGATATGCAAACAAAATGAGTTCCCTTTCAACACACACACACACACACACACACACACCAGAAGTGAAAAACAACCAATAAATTTGGCACTATTAGGAAACAATTGTTGTTTATTTTATACCACAAAAAGAAATCATTGGGATAATTTAGATCTTCAAATAACATGAGACATTATCATGATGATTTTATTAACAATGTTGGAAGTGCATATGATTATATTAGATCATATTTCTATAGCATATCAATGAATAGTACAATTTCGTCTGTTGGAAGATTGGTTGTTGGCATTGATGTCAACCCTAGCCATTGGCTTTTGGACCCCACAGTTGATCAAAATAGATAGACATGAAGGAAATTACACATGCAAATACAACACCCATGGATGGATAGTATAAATCATGTTGCTTCCGGTGGTATGTGGCACATTGCGTTGATCCTCATGATTGAGGAGAAATGAATTTTTGAAGATGACAATGTAAATTGAAGAAGAAACTACACGTCGGACCTAATGTTAAAAGGAAGTGACATAAAGGGTATAAATACATATCATTATACATTCATTTTATACACACAAGTTTGTTAATGAACAAGGATATATAAGTCGAATTTCAGAGGAAATATGAAGTAAAGAAGGTTGAATTTCAAGGGAGGATGAAATATCTTGGTGATGTGTTCTAAGTATCAACAATTGGTATCTGAATGAGTTACCTTCAGTGTAGTTTAACCACTGGAAGGGAGATCCTAAGAAGAAATGGAAGACAACATTCCAAATGGGATTCCACCATTTGATGGAAGCAATTTTGAATATTGGAGTAATAGAATGGAAACTTACTTGAAATCTCTTAGGGAAGATATTTGTTTCTTGCTTCAGGATACAATGTTTTGAAGAAACCAAAGACTGCAACAAATAAGGAAGCAAGAAGGAACAACAAATTGGCAATAGATACCATCCTGGATGGATTGATAGATTTAGTGAAATCCAAGGTGGGATCATGTGCATCAACAAAAGATATTTGGGACAAGATATAAGACCTTTATGCAAGGGAAGAAGCAGAAGAAGAAGATGAAGAAGTTGAAGCAAATTACAACATCTCAGATTTCAAAGAAGCAAATAGAGGTGAGTTATTTTTCTTTAATTGTGAAGGAGTAGGACATGTTGAATTTGAATGTCCTTATCCAAGGATTGAAAGAGATGATACTAAAGAAAAAAAATTACAATGAAGAAGAAGAAAATCATGAAGCAGAAATGATTCAACAATAATATGAGAATCTTAAAAAATTGAAGCATGTTGAGATTGAAAATAGCAAGCTCAAAAACACGTATAGAAAACTAAGAAGTAAATTGGGTAGTTGTGAAAATACAATTGAAAGCTTGAAGAAACAATTATAAGACTTTGAGAAACCAAGAGAAGAAACCATTTCGTTGAAAACTCTACTCAAAGAAGCAAGAAGAATATGGGAAGTAACGAATGTCCAAATGATGAAGAAAGAAGAAGATTGTGAGAAACTTGAACAAAAAGTTGTCTCATTGAGGAAGAGCTTAAGAAACTCTAAAGTGCCAAAAGACTTAACACATCTTGGATGCATGGGTGAAACTTTATACAAAGAAGATGGAAATACCAACAAGAAGGTTGAAGAAATCTCTATGTAGACATTTGATGAGAAGTGGACTAGGATACTAGAAACAAGGAATGATTACAAAAGAGATGAATATCCAAGAAGACCTCCTACCTTCAGGAATCAAAGAAGCTTCAATCAGTATGAAGGAAACTATAGAAGAGTAGATCATGAACCCAAATGGACTACATCACAAATAAGGTCACTTACTCCCAGGTATCAATTTTTTTTTCTTGGTCACTGTTATACTTGCAAAAAAATTGGACATAAGGAAATTAATTGCAAGATCAATGAAAGGAACAACTATGCAAGAAATATGAATGGTGTAAATAGAAGATATGGAAACAATCGTGGAATTGTCAACATAAGTTATAATTCATTTTTCACATTGATGGATAAAAATATTGTATGCTACAAATGTAATTGTCTTGGTCACAAAGCATGAGATTGCAGATATATGAATGAATATGATTCTATGCCAAATGTACCTATGCCAACCACAGTATGGAGACGGAAAGAGATTCCAAACAACGAAATTTTTTGAATAGCATTGACCGCTAAAGAATGTAAAGAAGAAGATGAATGGCACATAGATAGTGGATGTTCTTCACACGTGACCAGGGATCAAGACAAATTCATCATCTTGAAGAGAAAGGGTGGCAATGTTGCATTTGGAGATGACTCATCTGCCAAAATACTTGGAAAAGGTGTAGTAGAGCTTGGAAGAAAAAATGTAAAAGAAAAGAATGTCCTATTGGTTGAAGACTTTAAGCATAATCTACTTAGTGTTAGTAAAATGTGTGATCAAGGATATACTCTCACGTTTGACTCACAAAGATGCAAAATCAAAGAAGAAGGTTTAGGAATATTGGTTGCAACTGCAACAATAAGATCAAGTAACATATACGTCCTAGATCCACAAAAAATCTCCAAGGAAGAAAGAGACCATAAAAGTGAAGTGTTATTAAGTGCTATATGTTCAGGGGGAGTAGCCCCAAAGAAGAGAGTTACCTTTTTCCATTAAACTCAGGGGGATCAAACCTACCCTTTTCCATTGATGTCAAAGGGGGAGAGAAACCAAGAACATGAGGATAGGGGGAGCATGAGTTTTTCCATCAATGACAAAGGGGGATATTGTTGGAAGATTGGTTGTTGTCATTGATGTCAACCCTAGCCATTGGATTTTGGACCCCACAGTTGATCAAAGTAGATAGACATGAAGGGAATTACACATGCGAATACAACACCCATGTATGGATAGTATAATTCATGCCGCTTTAGGTGGTATGTGGCACGTCACATGGATCCTCACGATTGAGGAGAAATGAATTTTTGAAGATGACAATGTAAATTGAAGCAGAAACTACATGTCAGTCCTAATGTTAAAAGGAAGTGACATAAAGGGTATAAATACATATCATTATACATTCATTTTATACACACAAGTTTGTTAATGAACAAGGAGATATAAGTATAATTTCAGAGGAAATTTGAAGTAAAGAAGGCCAAATTTCAAGGGAGGATGAAGTCTCTTGGTGATGTTTTCTAAGTATCAACACCATCAACCATGATGACTCAAGTATTTCACAACATGATATAATTTGATTCCTGTATGTGCCAAATCAATGGTGTTGTAATGTAATGACCCAATAAATTTTCCTCACAACCATTCAAAACTTTGTCGGTAAAGGGTATACACCATCCATAAACCAAAGGATATATTATAATAACTATGATAAGGATTTTTCTCCCAGCAATAGTTTTCTTAATGGATGCATTAATTATATATATAACATGCATTAATGCCTCTTTAAAATCACCTTTCTCATACAATAGTACACACCTCAAAATCAATACTACTTATAGAGCAAGATCATTACAATTAACTAGTTAGCTTGAAACTCATGAACTTTTAAATTCCATACATATAAAAACAAATGGACATGAAGAGAGTGCCAAACATTTATCATTCCACAGTTACCCCACCACCATCTACAATAAACATTCAATAATAGCACATATTTTGTTCCAACTACAACCCTAACATAATGAAATATTAACATTCACACTTTCGTGAATGCCTTGAATCCAATTTGAATATATATCAAAGAAAGCCTTGACATTTCTCTTTCAAGAATAGACAACCTCTAACCATGGATGAATGTCACTCAATGTTTTAAACATGAAAATATATAAGTTAAATAATAACTTCTAAGCTCTATGATTGTTTCATAGAACCAATACTCTTAAGAATTATTAATACCCTAATAACAACAATTAAACCCTACCATCAAACCCTAAAACCTGAATTTGTCCACAAATAGAACTACAAAGTTACATAATTGTTATTGAACAGAGAGATTGTCACAATTTTTCATATGATATGGATATAACCTAAATTTAGGCAGTTGTGCAAATATGGTCAAACTTGGCAGAGTTTGGCTAGAAAAAAATTCTTTAGTTGGTTATTTCAGTATACAAACATGCCTAAACACAATCTTGGCATGTGAAAGCTATAAAAAGAACCATGCATGATAGAAAGAATATTCAAGCCTAAAATATAATGAAAAGAATGAGAGGTTTCATTAAACGTCTCTTTAACATGAAAGCTTCTAGTAGAAAAACAACAAAATCTTACAATGACAACGAAAGAAAACCAATAAACCTGCAATCCTTTAACAAAAAATCCCATTGGAAAACTGCAAAGGCATGGGATTCTATTGAATTCTTCCACTATGACATAAAATTTCGAGCAAGCTCTCACCTCCTGTCCAATACTTGTTAGAAATAACATATCCTAATTTAAAAGAATTTCACATACCAATGGTAGGTTAGTAACATTGTAAATCAAAATGTAACCAATTATGAACACAACAAAAATGAAGGAATCCATTAAAATAGGAATACCAATGAATTATACATGATTGATAAGTGGTCTCCTCAATTTTATTCATTCTCCCTTCATAAGCTTTAATTCCATTTTCATTGCCATTTTCATGGTGCCAACTGGTTTCCTCCCAACCATACCCAGGGAAAACTTATTTCCCCAAGACCCCTGAACTGTGTGAATCATAACTAGTGTTAGATTGCAAAATGAAATCTGCAAGGATTTTACCATCCACTGGTAAATATCCCAAATTAGTGAAACTAGGTTCTTCTAGATCCCATGTATCATTCAATTAAGTTTTTTGGGCTAGCATAATTCCTGCGGCATTTCTGTACTCTCCAAGTACCCCCCTCAACCATGAATTTATCCATCACTTTATAGACCCCCTGAGGTTGGAAACCTCATTTCATGCAAAAATAGGATTTTTCTAATTAATTTTTTTCAATTAATCCCTATTTTTCATCATCCATGTGTCATTCCCCCATTTTTCATAATTCAACATTTTGTTAAAATTGTAATTCTCTTTTTGAAATAAAATAATAATATTTTGAAGATCCCCTTAAAAGTGGGTAGATTTAATCATAGGGTCTTTAAATTTTTCCTAAGCTTAGTTTGGACATGAAAGAAGTAGTTTGGATATGAAAAAAGTAGTCACTAGGGGAGTAAGATCAACCCACCTTAGTACACCCTCCAAATCATAATACCATATATTATGCAATTAGAGAGTCCACGCCTCTATTGGGACTCCACGCCTCAGTTGAGAATCCACGCCTCTATTGAGACTCTATGTCTCAATTGAGACTCCATGCCTCAGTTGAGACCCCACGCCTCTATTGAGACTCAACGTCTCTATTAAGATTTTATTGGTTATGGCCCACGCCCATTTATTGGCAAGTTGGTAAGGATTTCCCTATATCCTACACATGTAATAATTACACACATATTATGCATATTGATATCATGTAATCATCATAATAATTGATTGCCTACTATTACCAGTTACTCTCCATGGATATTCCCTATTTGGTTCCCACCTCAGAGTACTTCCAACATCCATATCCACTTGTCTTCTTCACACAATTCACACTTGATCAAAGTGTAAGTATTCATTTCATGTTCCACACATATGTATATCATAACATAAATCTTAATCAACTCAACAACCAATAATATCAATTACCATTAATCAAGTACATTTTGCAAGTCACTTATATATATAGCATAATAAAAAACATGGGTATTAAACTCTTCAATCAATCCTCAGATTGACCTCTTAATCCTTTTCAAAGAAAAGATAAGAAACAAGGGGTGTTACATAAGTTCTATGGTCCCTATCAGATCATACGATTTATTGGTCATGTTGCCTACAAGTTGGCTCTCTCGCCCACTCCAAGATTCATGTAATCTTTCATGTGTCGTATTTGAAGAAGCTTGTGAGATAAAATTACAAAGTGCATACCAGCCTACCAGAACTTGATGAAGAAGGTTCCATTTGGCTCTATCCATAAGAATTATTGGATACCAGATAACATTAGTTGTGCTAGTGCATGGTCAGGGAAATATTGATCTAGTGGAATATATACAACCAAAAGATGCCACATGAGAACCGACAACAATTCTACAATAATTTCCTCACTTTAAGCCTTGATTTCTTTCAAATGGAAAGAGCATGTTATGGTCCTACACTAACCCCTTTGATTAGATACTTTATTAACGTATATCCATAAGAATTATCGGATACCAGATAACATTAGTTGTGCTAGTGCATGGTCAGGGAAATATTGATCTAGTGGAATATATACAACCAAAAGATGCCACATGAGAACCGACAACAATTCTACAATAATTTCCTCACTTTAAACCTTGATTTCTTTCAAATGGAAAGAGCATGTTATGGTCCTACACTAACCCCTTTGATTAGATACTTTATTAACGTATATGGCCACCTTACTTTATAACTAGATACAACTCCTAGTATTCCTCGGATACAACTCCTGTGATTGAAACATCGAAAACAAAGGGATACGCATTGATGTAAAGAAAGACAGATAGAGTAGTAAAATGGGAAGTATACACAATACATTTGCCTTTGGCATCTACGTATTTGAACCAAATACCATCTTAGCAATTTTACTGTCAAGCGCATTTTCCTTTCACCGGTAGACTAAATATAAATTTGAAGCTGATTGGTTCGAGCGTTCACTTCTGATTGATTCCCTGTTGGAAGGAAGCTTTCAAGCTTTCAAATTTAATTAGAAGAATCTCTAGCGGTTGCCCTAACTGAGAAGAAATATTTATACACATCATACGTCATATCACACCCTAACAATTTCTTTGAAATACAACACAAAAGATACAATTAGCATTGACATAGATTTCTAACCCGTGTTAAACAATAAATCATGTGCATATATAGTTGTATAAATATATAATAAACTCGTTCCCATAAGCATCCCATCTATATGTAATATTAGTGGCCAATAAGTCCAACTCACGCTAAATGCAATTGAGCAAATTGTCTCACAATCAAGGTTTGGATGACTATTTTAGAATAAGGCATTTACCATAATTTCCCAAACTTGGACCTAAAACCCACAATCTTCACTCTAGGATTCCTGTGACTAACCTTGCCTTTTAGGATGCCACAGTGTAGATATATTATCCATTCTAATACAAAATAGAAATTGGGAGAGTGACCATTGCAAAACAATGACACACAAAATAATAATATGTATTATTCAATTAAACTCAGATACAAAGTATATATAGTTGGAGTGAGATCCAACTAACTCTAAATATGGAGATGTGGGTTGAGCGAATATCTCAACAATCTCTTACAATTTCTTAAACCAAATCCCCAAACTTAATACAACATTAATGAAAGCATTATCTCTAACAATACATCATTAATGTAACACATTCATTAAAATGCAGATCCATTTGGTACATTGTGTACAGAAGTCCTAATAAGACCTTTCCTTCTTTTTTTTGAGATTGTGCTTCATCATGAAAATAGAAAGAAAGAGCAGTTGGAAAACAAGATTTATGTGACAGATTTTTATTACATGTGCCTCCCGATATGATACAATCGCGTCTTGCAACACTCAATCAAAAATTGAGTAATGATACACTAGAAGGTCAAAGACTGGAAGGAAGTTTGAAGCTGCAGAGCATGATGTTGTTGACAGTGATTTTGAAATTTCTTAAACCCTATCAATGGGACCTGGATGATGCTGGATCCGCTGCTAGTTGCTTAGATGATGGCGGTACTATGGGTGATCCTGCTACCTTAGATGTTGTTGCGGGATAGTGACACGTTTGTGATGACATGCAGCTTGCCACAAGCGTGCATCGATTGCAGTGTAATAGTACCAAGTTCAAGGAGCGTCGTCCGCCACCACCAAGCTCTCGTTCCCAGCTACCTGCCACATTAATGCATTCGACCGCCACCCACCGCCACCCCCTAGCTCTCGTTCTCAAAGCAATAAAACTTTTGCTTAAAACCCCAAAAACCTTACCTTAAAACACATAATCATACCTCAAAAACAATACACACATAATAATGCAAATTGCCCAAAACATAATGTCCCTGCCACATATAATAAACTAAACAATTACTTTAACTGAACAATTAATTTTACTAAAATCTCACTCTATTCAATTGAATGAAATGATACTAAAAACATAAAAGAAAAAGTGCAACTTTATGAATCATCAAAATCTTGAAAATAAATAGAAACATAAAACATATCTTTAAAACATGTAACAAAGTTAAGATAAAATATAACACTCAATTATCATAATTGTAATTCGATATATTTAATAAAAAATTAAAATTTAAATTTAAAATTAAGCAAGAGTAAATAATTGTAAATTAAACTTTATATATATAAGCAATAAAAAATTTATATACATAATTTTAAATAAAACTATGTAACTTCTTTAAGACAAAGACCTAAAATAAAAATAAAAAACTATGTCATGTTCACCAAGGGATGAGATGAAGAATGCTTAAGATTTTGATAATTAATACAATACGATGTCATGAATGAATGGTTTATGGGAAGGAGTGAGGTCGATTTACTAATATTTGTATTCTTATTAAATCCATCGTTTATGGTTAGATCAATGTTGGAGATTGCTTAACTTGATTTATGATTGGTGTTCAGGTATTGTTGAGTTTTATTCCATCGTCTCTATCCATAATGTTATTCTATTTCTCTATTTCCAAAGCTTTTATTACTTTTTTTTCGTTTCTTCGTGTAGTGTTTTCCCTTGTATATCATCTTTGCATCTTCTTTGCAAATGTGATGAGAGGTGTCATGAGAGTTGTGAAGGCCTTAATTCTCATTTAATATTAGTATATTAGTTACCGCCAAGTTATTTTAGCAGTAGGTTAAATCATGTTTACTTTATTTATTTTTTATAATAAAGGAGATTCAATTGTATAGACATCTTGTCTTGTGTATTTGATATGTTGAGAAGGGGTTTAGTTTCTTCTCGAAGTGGTTTTTCATTTACTAAATTTTTATCATTATAAAGGTATGGAGTTACTTATTCTTTCTATTTCTATACTATTTGGAGAATTTGGTTCATAACATATGGTTTTAGAGCATACAATCCTTGGTTGACTCCTTCGAAACAAGTCATCCCACCGTTTTCTCTATAAAGGTTTTTTGGGGACATTTCAAGCAACAAAATTTTCAGTTCACCAAGAATACATAGTGAAGTCCCCGTGATAAAAATTTTAGATTCTGATTAACTGTGCTTTTAAATTTATAGGATGTGGAAGTTAGGATTTTTTACTAGTCCTTAAACTTGTCTCAAATAGGTGTTTTAGGTAAAACATTAATATCTAATTATAGAAAGATCCAATTTGAGTGTCACTAGTTTCTTTGGAAAGAGGATAGACCATAGTCTTTCTTATCCAAATTTCAAAAGAATATCAGAAAAAATTGTCACGTGGAATGTCGTACAAGTTCACTCTCTTGAAAAGAACAAAAGCATCAAGTTTTGGGAAAGTTACCATAACTTTCTCTTGGCACTTCAAAATTTCGTCAAACCGTGGAATTGAAGATAAGACATATCAGGATAATATATTGAAAAAAAAATAAAATCATATTCATTGGGGATGAAATTTCAGAGTTACCTGAGGTGAAAGGTCATCTAGCAAGATAGTCTCCAAATCGGGGTTTTAAAGGTATGTAACTTACAAATGACATAAATTTGATTGGAATATTTGTTTGGGTTCATTCAAAAAATATAGTAAAGTTTTAAAATAAATATAGATGGATATTATTGTTGTCCTAATGGAAAAAGGCACTGAGAAATACTCTACATGAATTAAACCTCTAGAGAGATCAACCATGAGACATGAATAAAGTGAAGATATACATAATCAACTATCTAATTTGGAGAACCAATTTAAGGAATTGAGTGATAAAGGTAATGTTCCCCTCTTATTTGACTATACATAACCTAATGAATTAAGTGATATACATAACATGTAACACTCCCCTGTTATTTGACTATATAACATGAAGTGGTTTAAGAGGTAATACGTAAATTAGCCATACCCCAGATAGTACTATCTTAAATAATTTGAAGTGGTTTAAGAGGTTATAGACAATTTAGCCATGCCTAAAATAATATGTTAAAGAGTTGTAATTAAAGACATTTTTTTTTAATTTAATTTAATTTAATTTTCTAGGGAATGAAAGCTTGAGAAACATGTGCATGACAAGGGTAAACCATTGGCCTTGATCACAGGCCTAACCTGGTGGGGGAATCAAGTTATGCCCAACAAACACAACAATGGAAACAATGGTTGGTCAAGGATTTGAACTTGAGACCTTTCGCTTTAGAACCACAACGTTCATCCACTTGAGCCAGCTCACCAGACTAGTTGTATCTAAAGACACGTGGATGAGTACTGGTACATTTAAGCTTTATATTTTTTAACCATTTATTAAGGAGGTGGGGTTTGCAAGCACAATGTTTTTTATTACATAAGTACACATTTTTTTGTTGAAATGGGTGCATGGTCTTATGATATGATTTTGGTTAGGATTACATATTCTCCTTATTATTATTCCCCATCGAGCAAGGAATATTGAAATTGTTTTCCATTGGATCATGTGTAATCCTATTAATTAGGATTTCCTCATAGAATTTAACCAAAGGTTTTTTATCTCTATCATCTTATTGTGGAGGTTTATCTAAAACTTCATACAATTCTCATATGACGATGACCACTAACAAATAATTAATACACTGTAACCATGCCAAAGATCCTCAAAGAATTACAAAACCATTACAATGATTCAACATATAGTTGTCACACTTGGGTGATTATGCTCAACCCACAACATTTTCCACTTGCTACCATGGGTAGTTCTTCTTTCCTGACAACCTCCTCCTCCTATAGAAAGTCTATAACACAATAATATGTTCTTGTTTTGTAGCTTAGTGCCATAACACAAGACTATGTTCTTCTTCTTCACCATGAAACCTTTGGCCTCATTTTATACATATCAATGTCTAGAACATCTAGGCTATTAAGCTTGGAGGAATTTTCTAAATTGTAAATCTAGACGAGCAATCTCTTAAATTTGTTGGTAGCAGAGACTCCATATCAATTTTTCCATGATGATACATAATCATCACAGTGGGAGAGTGTTAAGCCCTAAATAGTGGCTCGTTACCCCTTAATTGGGGCTTATTACATTAGTAATGTTATTTTATTTATGTTGTCTTGAGTCCATTAGTTGTAATTGTACCTCCTAGTCTCCTATATATACCAATGAAACATTTTCATTTGGAATCATCTTGTACTTGAACATTTATGTGGTGTATAAGGAGGTTTCCCCCTCAAAGAGGATTATTATCTGAAATTATATTTTTTTCAAGGCGTTGAGTACTTATTCTGAGGTTTTTCCATGCTATATTGATATTTGGTTCTTAACATATGGTATCACAGCTCAAGGTCTTGGGGTTTCTCTACTACATCTGAGACACCTTGGAATTTTCGCTATAACTATTTTTCTGCAATGTTTCAGAAGGAACGACTTGGAGGATATTTATTAGATGGATCAAGGTGCGTTGGGTTAAAATTTCATCTCCTGATGCCTTATACTTTCAGAGATACATCCTATGTACGATAGGGTTTTGGAATCACCCTGAAATGAGCCATTGTGAAATTTTCTCTATTAAAAATTTTATTTAACGTTTCAAACCTTGAAATCCAGAGTCTGTTCACAAAAATTAGTAAGGTATATGTGGTAAAAAATTCATCTTTTGGGTCATCATAAATTTGTAGATACACCTTGTGGAAGATAGGGTATCTGACTAGTCTTATTAACTAGTCTCAAGCAGGTGTTCCAGGTAAAACAATCACAAATTCTTCCTAGAGTATCCAAATTGAGTGAGATTGATTGAATTGTATAGTGGACAATCCATAATATTTCTGGTACGAGTTTCAGAATTTTATATCAATTATTTTGTGCGGGGCACGCTATACAAGTGAGATCTCCTAGAAAGGCCAAAAATCCACAAGTTGTGGGGAGGTTACCGTAAATTCCACTTGGCACATCCAATTTTGATCAAACCTGCGGCATTGCAGAGAAGAAATATCAGAGAAATACAAAAAAAAAAAAATCATACCTAGAAGGGTCGAAACTTTGGAGATACAAGAGAAGAAATATTGTCTAGCAGAACCACCTCAAAATCAAGGTTCAAAAGTGATACTTGGCCAACATGCCACCCAAAAAGGGAACTTCTACACCAAATAAGCCTCTAGACATTCCTACTTGGACTCTTGATGAAGGTGAAGAAATGTGTAGGGACATAAATGAATTACAAAAGAAGACAGTGACAAAAGATGAACTACAAGGGAAGATGGATTCAACTAAAGCTAAATTGGAGACAATAATGGATACTAATATGGATGGTTTAAAAAGGGAGATCATGGAAGGATTGGAAAATTTCCTAATAGAGAGGACACCTGAAAGTGAAAATATATCCCATGAAATTCATGATGAGGACACAAGGAAGATGAATCAAGAATGGAGAAACTCCAACTTTGGGTTGAAGAGAAACCACGTTCCTAAGATCGATATGAGGAAGTTTGATGGAAAGGACCCAATTACATGGATACTTCAGATGGAGCAATTCTTTGAACTACATAATGTGCCACATACACAAAAGGTACGAATTGTTTCTTTATATTTAGAACCCAATCAATTTGTATGGTATCGATGGCTTTGTTCTTGCAAATCACTCGCCACTTGGACAATTTTCATGAAAGAAATGATAGCACACTATGAGGATACAAGGAGCAATACCTTCTTTAGCCAATTGATAAATCTCAAGCAAAAGGGTTCAGTTACAGAGAACATTGAGAACTTCCAAAGATTGAATATAAAGGTAACATATATTCCAGATGAACACTTGATTGATGTATTCATAGGAAATTTAAAGGATAACATTCAACATGAAGTTCTCATTTGGGAACCCAAATCATTCGAGAATGCATTTAGGGTGGAAAGAAATGTTGAAAGTAAAATTATGGCTATGGCTACTAGAAGGACCAATCCTAACATCTATAGAGAGAATAATGTTCCTTCTTCTAAAACACCTCAACCTACAAGGTTGACACCTCAACAATTGGAGGAAAGAAAA
>JZKD02S0392836.1:569872-597591 GCA_000966675.3 Picea glauca | reverse complement strand
AGATCCCATCTTCACTTGACATTTTTGGACATAATTATTTTCTTGTTTGGGTACTCAATTGGCTCATAGCTCATCCTATCATCCTCAATCTGATGGACAAACCGAGATAGTGAACGAATTTCTTTAAGGATACCTTTGTTGCTTTGTCTCTAATAAACAAACACAATGGTTCAAATGATTACCCTTGGTAGAATGGTGGTATAAAACGTCTTTTCATACTGCAACAAAAATGACACCATTTATGGCACTCTATGGATACCACCCTCCTTCCATCACTTCTTCTCTAAAATAAAAATCTAAGGTTCAAGCAGTGGAAGATCACATCGATCATCAACAACAAGTTCTCCAAATCTTAAAGGACAACCTGACCTTGGCACAAAATCGCATGAAACAACAAGTTGATCAACATCGTAGTGAAAGAAGTTTTGAAGTAGGGGATTGGGTGTTTTTAAGATTACAACCATAGAAACAGATGTCCCTTAAGCAAGCCAAGAAGGATAATAAATTATCACCAAAGTACTATGGCCCTTATAAGGTGTTGAAAAATATTGGTACTATGGCATACAAATTGGAGTTGTCTGCATCTTCACAAGTACACCCAGTTTTCCATGTTTCATTCTTAAAGAAGGTTATAGGTGACAAGATCCCATCTAAAACTATATTGCAAAAACTTGACGAGGAAGGAAAAATCATATTGGAGCCTAAAGCCATCACTGACACAAGAATTCACCATCTGAGGAATAGATCCATTTCAGAGTATCTCTTTAAATGGAGGAAACTACTAGATGAAGATTCCACTTGGGAAGATGTGTCTTTTATACAAAAGCATCTAGAGTTAATCAAGAATTGTGGACAACACTTGTCTCAAGGGGAGGGGCATGTTAAGCCCTAAATAATGGCTCATTACCCCTTAATTGGGGATTATTACATTAGTAATGTTATTTTATTTATGTTGTCTTGAGTCCATTATTTGTAATTGTACCTCCTAGTCTCCTATATATACCAAGGAGACATTTTCATTTGGAATCATCTTGTACTTGAACATTTATGTGGTGTATAAGGAGGTTGCCCCCTTGAAGAGGCTTATTATATGAAATTATCTCTTTTTCAAGGCGTTGAGTACTTATTCTGAGGTTTTTCTATGATATATTGATATTTGGTTCTTAATAGAGAGGCACTCTACCTATCTTCATGAGAAACTACAACAACATTGTTTACTAGAAAAACTTTCCCCTAGATAGCTTCGATTTTCCACTGATTTAGATTCGACTGATCTTGATAGAGAATTTCTACCTTTTCCATAGATAGTGATGGTACAATACATATGATGAAAAATATAGTGATTAAAGTGATGGAGCAAATAAAGTGGCACTGAAATAGGACTCAATTATCCACCAAGAAGCTATAATTTATGGTCCACCTTGGTTCTTTGATCAGATCTTGGAATGTCCTCCACATCCACATGCAATAATATCTCCCTTCACTTCTCTTTCTCATTCATTAACAAGGTTCCTTAAACATATAAACATGAGTAAATACATAAAAACCAATTAGAGGAGTTGGGGTAAACATATGGAACAACATTGAATAGTGAAACACATTTTATTATAACTATTGTAGATGTCAGAACAACACTTCTAGAAAGAAGGAAGATATTTCCCATTACCTATTGAGTTATTAGGAGTTTCTAGTTGCTTTCTCTGAATAGTGAAACACATTTTATTATAACTATTGTAGATGTCAGAACAACACTTCTAGAAAGAAGGAAGATATTTCCCATTACCTATTGAGTTATTAGAAGTTTCTAGTTGCTTTCTCTTTGGCTTGCCTATTGAAGCTATAGTAAAGGATTTTTTTTATCCATCCTACCAATAGCGAATCCTATGTTCCTCTTGTGGATACCTGCTTCAAATAACTCATCTCTAGAAATAACATCTCCATAAGGAAGGAAAGGTAAAAAATCAAGGGTGTTCTTATTCCTCATGGTTCCTCTTGGTTTCCTCTTCATTAGTACGTTGTTATTCTAAGTCTCCTCATGTAAGGTCGAAATCCTCACAATTTCTCTTGGTATCATCATGGATGATTGCTCATAGGCTCCTACTTTCCTTTCTTTCCCACTAACCTACTCATGTTTCACTTTCACAAGGATAGATTAGCATCTTGGCCTCTTGAATATTTCTCCACAATGGACTTTCCAATCCTACAATTCAATGAAGGATATGGGCTTTAACCTTTTCCATGGTGACAAATAATACATTTGCAAAGAGGTTACAATTTAACATGCATGTGTTCCATTGTTACAGTTGGAAAGAACATGCATAACAACCCAATTTTCATTAACTACATTAAGTATCACATGCAATGTGGATGTGTGTTAGTGTATCTATGTGTTAGTGTATCTGAACATCCTAGAGGCATTCACCAGGAGGTGGTTCTCAACCTAACCTTGTATAAAGTTCATCTCAAATATCATACATTATTGTCCATGACTTACACCTTTATAAAACGTTTGTATATAATCTCAAATATCATAAGAATGTCATGCACATTCATTTCAATTATTGTTAATCACTAGACATTTACATAAAGTTTGTTGTGCACTTTGAAGTTTTTTTATTTTAAAAAACATAACTTGTAAAGAATTCATGTCGATGTTTACAATGGATGGACAATTTTGGTAAGTACTTTGGGGATTTTATAGTTTAAGTAATTAGTTTCAATATTGGTCGAGGTATGGGAATGATATTTTTTTTAGGTCGGGAAAGGAAATTAACTGCATTTGTGATGTTTGAGTCGATTCATTAGTTATATACATCTTTCAAAACAACAAACAACTTGAAAGCAAAAAGATTTTGATAAGCCAGTTTAAGTTTGATTATTTTTATTAAGCTATTAAGCAAGTTGAGTTGATTTAGCTTCTACATAGTCAATATTATCAAATTAATATCAAGTTGGTGCATTTTTAGCATTGATGGAAACTACATTGGCATTCAAATGCCTTTTTGTGCAATCAAGCCCTTCAATTAATTTGTGCACTTCATGGGTGATGTATAATATTTCATTTTGGCCTTTTAATTTTTATTTATTGAATGATTATTTTTTAATAGAACTTCTCTAATAAGTTCAACCCCAGGAAGGGCTAGGATGGGAAAAAAAGTTAAATATTAGCTTCATACTTTAAGTTGAAAACTAGTTCCATACTCTATCATTATGTATGATTGAGTAGAAACATGCAACACATGCTCACTTGTACGAATAACGTCCAATCATGGAAAAATTATTGTATAACTCATTGATATTGATTGAGTAGTCATGATTAGTGCACTTAATATTTAATATGAGTTATGAATGGTATTCTTTCTTATGAATAAATGTATAAATGATGAAGAATTAGGTTGATGTTATTATAATTAGATTTGAAAAAATAGGTTTTAGGAATAATTCAAAAACACCCCTAATGATTTTAGTAGGAACATCAATACGAGTCCACCCACTTTTTAGATTTCTTTGCATTTCTTTTAGGGTAACCTTGATATCTGTTATTCTCTAAATTGGCATGAGTGATCAATGAATCTGGCATGCGCCCTACAATACCATGGAAGAAGAGAACAATGAGAAATATGATGCTTACTAGAAGTTATCACTGTGTGGAAAGAAACATGAACTAATTAGAAGTTCTCACCTAGAAATAGAAAATGGGGATACTAGCTCATAATAATAGTACTTAAGATGCATTATAACCATGTGAGAAATTCCACCAATATAACCTATTATCACATAAAATTGTCAAAGTCTTGTGAATTTGGGGTTTATTGCTTAAGTCTGTAGTTTTGCCTGTCTCTTCCCCTTTTGCAGACCCAATTGTGGGTTTTTTTCCTTTGGGCTTATAGTTTTCTTCTTTTTCCTGCCTGAGAGGTGTCGGCCCTAAGTCGTTCTGTTTTCTCTGAGGTCGATCACTTCTCTCTTTTTTCTCTGTCACTGATCCTTTTTCCTTCCTGGGCCCTTAGTCAGTCATCCAAGTATTCATTTACAGAGGCTGTAGCCATAAGCACAAGTGCAACACTTAAAGTGGTCTGTTATGGGCCTGAATCAAGCGAGCAAGCAGGTTTGGTTTGACAGGGAAATTTAAAGTTCATAGATTAACGATAAATAATAATCGCGGGAATCCGGAGTTCGAAGCATGGTTGAAGTATTTGTGAGAGATCCAAACCCCCGAGATCTAAAATCAGCAAGAGCCGTCCGATCCAGCAGGACACGTGGCACCAAATATGAACGCAGAGAAAGTCAGTTTGGGAAAACTGAAGTGAGAGAGGTCCTAATAGCCCGAGCCCCGAAATATCGATGGCCCGAGGTCCCGAAATGATGATATCCATCTGGGTTGTCCGATGCAAAAGGATGTGTGTCACCTGATCCAAGCGATCGCGATTTCGCGACTCAGAGTTTTCAGCATGGAACACAATGTGAACTCACGAAATGCGAAATCACAAAGCACCTGGGAATTAGGCCCATGATCACAACCCAGGGTCGTATGGAAAGTAGGACCATAAATAAAAGTAAGCGCATATTAAGTGGTAGGTGGCAAATTTTTTTTGAGGAGCCGATCCTGGTCATCAAATTCAAAGTGAGTTTGATCGTTGATCTGGATAGGCCATTTTGCAAGATCAAGCATCGAGATTTTTGAGATTGAATGGAGTGAAAACTCCTGAAATGAAAAATCCCAAAATTTCACAAGGGAGCCCCATGTCGTGGCTTGAGGTTGCATGGAACAATGGAGGGGACTGCGCCAAAGGTCGAAAGCGCCCACGATGGTCTCAGGAAAGGATCTGCGTTGTTTCGAGGCACTGATATCAATTGGAATAAATCGCGAGGATCGCCAGAAACATTCATGAATGTCAGACTCTGTCCGGATCCTGATGAAAGTAGTTAATGGAAGTGGCAGAAGGTGGTTGAAACCTCATTTCACCACATAAATGGAAAGCATGGAAGAACTGGCCGTGGAGGCGAACTGTTAGCCCAAAGTTCCCCTATCAACAAATTTTCTTGCAAAGCCCATACTGATATAAGATTGTGTCTGATAGAAGAATGCAAGTGAAGATTGACATAAGAATATGGAGACACAAGGATTTGATTGTAGTGGCCAGGTCACACTCCTTGTGGTGGAAACTGTTCTGAGTATAAATACTCAATTTTAATATTTTGTTATGGTCAATTGTTGAGCTAAGCTCTCGTATTTTAAAGTTTTAATGAATCCTCTGGTTCTCTGGTGATGTGTGGCCATTGGAGACTTATTGTTTAATGTCAGTCATCTTTATTATCATCTCTTTTGATTCTGATATTGAAGAATCGGGCATGGGTGATCCAATCGAGTTGTTGTGGCTTTATTGTAATGTATGTTTGATTGCAATGTTGTTATGACGTTTTCAGTTTCCTGAAGTTTTGGGTTCAAGAGGATCTTGTATTCGAAGATTTTCCTCCTTAGACTGCTGGAAGACTCGATGTCCATAGCAGACCTCTACATTTCCTCACCATTTCTCCCCCCTACTCACTCTTTACTACAACTTACTGACTGAATTTAAATCAATACGTCACTTGCTCATGCCTTTCCTGGTCCAGATTTCTGAGTTAAAGCGATATTTTCTTGAGTCTGCACCCATTTGACCCCCTTTAATTTATTCATTGTGGCATACAAACTGGTGGGTACTAGTCTTACCTCTGCTGCAATCTAGAGGTGACTTCTAGTGCTAACATTTCTGGCACCGTTGTCGGGGATGAATTGAATATTTTCCCTGGGATAGAATGACAAAGATTACTGATTCTGAAGGTGCATCAAAACTTGGTACCATTGAAGATTGCGACTTGCACCTGGAGACTCCACTGTCTGGCGACTCCACTATCTGACTCCACTGTCTCAGCTGGCTCTGAAAGGAAGACACATGAGGTATCACCCACAACTGCCTCTAGCCACGCTTGAAGCTGACCGAGAGAAAATTATCATAAAAGGAAGGACCCCTCAAGAAGGTACTTCAGCTACTAAACTAGCTGATTCTTGTAATTTGCATCATCCTCCCTCTGAAACTCCATTGGTTGTTTCTCATACTCCTATTATATCTTCATTTGGAGTTTCTGGAGCCTTGAATTTTGGGATTTTTCCTGTTGTCTTCTCTTCCCCTGGCCTTGGTTTGTAAGGAGAAATTTTTGACACTCCTGTCTCCCCTGAAGTTGTTCCCTGGCTCAGACCCAGGACCTTAGGATATTTTCCCACTCCATATTTCAATATCCCTTCCCATATCAGAGTTTTTGTAGGAGAAGCCTCTTTTACTACTAGCTCTACTACCTTTTCCCTTGAGGTACATTTATAGTCTTACTTGTTCGAACTCCATCTCCACCCGCTTCTCCTCATGTTCACACTCCAATGGTAGGAGAAAATCCCCCCAGAACTAGAATGGAAGCTATAATAGCTGCTAGGTATGCCCCTCTTGTTTTTCCCCAGCCTTTGAATTCCCTCCCAGCAGATGGCTACCTTAAGCAGTTACCTAAGTTCACAGGTGAGGGGGACATAATTGCAGAAGTACATATTGAATCCTTTTATAGTTTTACAGATAATCATGCCATATAGAATGAAGATGTATGGATGAGTATCTTTGTTCATAGCCTCGATAGTGAAGATAGGAAGTGGTTCAGGGCCTTGCCTCCTAGATCTATTGGTGGGATTTAAGACCTAAATGAAGTCTTCTTAAAGGACTGGGGAGACAAAAATGATCTCATGTACTATATTACAGAGTTTGGGGCTCTGAAGAAAGAGGAAGGGGAATCTGTGTCTGATTTTTCCAAGAGGTTTAATAAAATGTATAATAAAATTCCCACTGAAGTCAAGCCTACATAAACCTTTGCAAATATTACTTATGCTACCGCTTTTGATCCTGACTTCCGTCTCCTGCTAAGAGAAATAAGAGCTACTTCATTGGATCATATGGAAGATGCAACCCTTGAAGTAGAATCTAATATATTTTCATTTGATAAACTCAAGAGAAAGGCTGAAAAAGATAGAAGAAGAGGGAGGTGTGAAGTCTCAACCTATGGTTCCTCTACTTTCCATCCTCAAGTTGATGAACTTACTAAATTAGTAAAATATATGTCTATTGAGATGGAGAAGTTGAAGCATGAAGGAAGACAAAACTATAGAAATACACAAAATGTTGATAACAGAGGTAACTTCAGGATACCTAACAATGCTCCTCAAATTATTCCAAGAGAGCAAAGGAACAGAGATAGAAATGATCAAAACATCCAGACCCCTCTCCAAAATAATATTGTTACGAATGATGAAGGTGAGGATGAGGACTTTGATCCTGAAATCCACTGTCTTGGAGACACCTCCTCTTTTCCTCATTTAACTCAATCTGCATATGAGGAATCTCTCATGGAAAACCAACTTAATGAGTTGAGTAAGGGAGACAAGGCCAACAACAACCCAAACAGATATAATCTGAGGTCAAAGAAGAAACAAGGAAATCTTGATGTTCCTGACCAACCTACCAAAGCAGAGAAGCTTGCTAAATATATAGAAGACAACAACAAAGGCAAGAAAGCACAATCACCCTATCCAATAATTAAAGTTCCTGTTCCAGAAGTAAAAGAAATTCTAAATCCCCCTCCCTCTTTTAATTTTTACCATGAAATTCAAAAAATTAGAATCCCTGTACCCCTTTTTGAGCTGGTCAAACATGAAGATTTCAAAATAAGCCTCTCTAAACTATTGTAGTTTGAACCCACGTCTCATTCCAAAGACCCATTCAATTTGCAAGATGAAAATCCAGTTGTCATATTAGGAACCTTGGTAGAATATAGAGATGATTCCTCCCCTCCCTTCTACACTTCATTGAAAATCCATGAGAAGGTGTTGCATAAATTCTTAATGGATTCAGGAGCATCCCATAATCTTATGCCTAAGATTGTCATGGAAGAACTTGGGTTGGAAGTCACAAAAACCTACCATGACCTGTATTCTTTCGATTACAGGAAGGTGAAGTTCCTTGGGGTGATCAAATACCTGGCTGTGTCCCTATTCCATCTACCGATAAAGAGCGTAGTCATGGATATCGTAGTGGTTGATGTTTCCCCTAAGTTCGGAATGCTGTTATCTAGATATTGGATAAAGAGACTGGGGGGAACCTTGCAGATGGACCTTTCATACGCCACCATTCCTATGTTCGGGGGTGAACAAAGGAGACTTTACAGGGAAGTGCAGATCACGTACTCATCAATGAGTGAAGAAAACACCATGAACCATCCTATATTTTCTCTTGACACAGATTTGGGATCTAGATTGCTACAACTAACCGATGCTCTTGAACCTCCTCTGGAAATCATTAAGTGGCCTATTAATTTTTGTGAAAATTCCACTCCTATCACCTTTGTGTGGAAAATGTTCTTCGATGGAGCCTCTTCTAAGGATGGTTCTGGTACTGGAGTGGTTCTTGTTTTGCCTGCTCAAGAGACTACAACTCTGTCCTACAAGTTAGAATTCAAAGCTACCAATAATGTGGCAGAGTATGAAGCTCTCGTTTTAGGTTTGAGGGCTGCAAAGGACATGGGAATTGGAGAGATATCAGTATTTGGGGATGTTGAGTTAATTGTCCATCAATTCAGAAATCTCTACCAAGCTAAGAACCCTAGGCTAAGAAGTTATAGAAATGAAATGTGGGACTTTATTGACAATTTTTTCCTAGCTTTCAACATTTCATTTTTTCCAAGAGAAGAAAACATCATGGATGATTATCTAGATGTTTCAACAAGCAATTTCAGAGTTCCTTTGCCACCAAAGCTCAAGTATGACGTAGAAGTAAATTACATACCCTCTATACCTGATAATTTCAAGCATTGGAAAGTATTTGAGGATAATCTTGAGATCGAAATATTCCTTGAGACTGATAATGAGTTTTCTACGGTACATATTGATCAAGATCAGGATTTTGAAAGTAATCCTCATGCTGATATTTTCTTGAACAAAATCGCTAATCACCATATTGTTTAGTTGCATAACAACCACATTTTGAAGGGACTAGTTCCTTTGGAAAGACTATTTGACAAAAATGATGTGGCAGTGAAAGTTAAAGGCCCAACTGAGGGTGTTGATGTAGCTGAATGAAATATTGGTACAGAGGAGGATCCAAAGTTTTTCAAGTTGTCAAGCAGTCTATCAAGGGAGCAAAGAGCCAAGTATACTGTGTTATTAAAAGAATTTTCTAATGTGTTTTCCTGGACCTATGAAGACCTCAGAACATATGACACAATCGTCATTGAGCATAAGATCCCATTGAAAGAGGAGGCCAAACCATTTAGGCAGAGATTAAGACAAATAAATCCTATGCTACTGCCTATTATGGAAAGGGAGGTAAAGAAGTTTTTGGATGCCCAAATCATTGTCCCTTTGAGATATTCTAAATGGGTGGCCAACTTGGTTCCAGTAAGAAAAAAGAGCGGAGAAATCAGACTCTGTGTTGATTTAAGGAATCTGAACAGAAGCTCTAAGAACGAAAATTACCCTTTACCAAAGATGGAACACATATTGCAGAGGGTGACAGGCACATCTAGGATCTCCATGATTGATGGATTTTCTGGCTACAATCAGATCTTTGTCCTACCTGAAGACAGAGAAACGACAACCTTCACCACTCCTTGGGGCACATTCATGTATGCCAAAATGCCTTTTGGATTAATGAATGTAGGAGAAACCTTCCAACGAGCCATGGAAATCACCTTCATTAGAGAAAGAGACAAATTTTTGGTCATCTATCTGGATGACATAACATTCTTCTCCAAATTTGATAAAGAACATTGTCAACATTTGAGAAAGGTCTTCTCGAAATGCAAACGGTTTGGTCTCTCCCTAAATCCCAAGAAGTATTTATTTTCCATGCAGGAAGGAATATTGTTGGGACACATTGTATTAGCTGAGGGGGTCAGGATTGATTCAAGCAGAGTAGAAGCTATTCAAGCCTTATCACTTCCCAGATACAAGAAAAAACTTAAGTCCTTCCTGGGCAAAATCAATTTTCTGAGAAGGTTTATTTCAAAATTTGTTGATTTGGTGAAGCATATCACAGCCATGCTCAGGAAGGGGAATGAAGTAAAATGGACTACCGAGTCCAAAGAATCCTTTAACCAAATAAATAAGGCACTGACTGAATCACCTATGCTAATCAGTCCTGATTATTCCCAGGATTTTCTGATTTTTTCCTTTGCTTCATTTGATATAGTGGTCATTGTTTTATTACAGAAGAATGATGCAGGGTTGGAGAAACCTATTTATTTTTTCAGCAGAGCACTGAGAGATGTAGAGGTCAGATATGACATCATGGAGAATTAGGCCTATGCCTTGGTTAAATCTCTTAGAGCTTTCAGAGTCTATGTTCTGCATTCAAAAATCATTGCATATGTTCCTTCAGCTTTTGTGAAGGACATTCTCATTCAGCCTGACATAAACGAAACAAGGAGCAAGTGGATTGCCAAAATCCTTGAATTTGATCTGGAAATAAATCTCACCAATCTAGTTAAGGGCCAAGGTTTAGCCAAGCTATTGGTAGAGTCTAATTGTAAATATTTGGGGGTTAACTTCATCAACACTTGATTAGAAAATCAATAAGATGAGTTGTTTGATATAATTTCTCAGGACAACCCTCCATTGGCAGAATGTGCCTGGTACAAAGACATTATATATTTCCTTCAAGAGTTAAATCCCCCTAATGGTATGGGAAAAATAAAGGCAAGATCTTTAAATCTCAAAGCAATTAGATATTTCCTTATTGACTAGGTCCTGTATTGGAAAGACCCTCTAGGTGTTCTTATGAGATTTTTAGACCCACAAGAGGCCCAAAAGATTATGTTTGATTTTCATGACAGCCTGTGTGGGGGAAATCATTTATGGAGAACCACAGCCTACAAGATTCTCAGGGCTGGGTACTTCTAGCCTGCTCTATTCACTAATGCCTGTGCAAAAATTAGGGCTTGTATCAAATGTCAAAAATTCGTTGGGAAGCAACATCTCAAGTCTCTGCCATTGAAGAATGTGATAGCTTCAGGACCCTTTCAATAGTGGGGCCTAGAATTTATCAAGGAGATTCATCCTCCTTCTTGTGGCCAACACAGGTGGATCTTAACTGCAATAGATTATTTCACCAAATGGATAGAAGCTATCCCCACAAGGAGTGCCTCTCACAATGTGATCATTGGTTTTCTTGAAGATATTATGGAAAGGTTTGGCTGTCCAAATAGAATCATCACTAATAATGTTGCATCCTTCAAGGCTAAACCATTGATCAAGTTTTGTGAGAAGTTTATAATTGCATTGATTCACTCTACCCCCTACTATCCCCAAGGCAATGGGTTAGCAGAGTTCTTTAACAAAATCCTGATAAAGATCATCAAAAGACTGCTAGAGGACAACAAGAAAGCATGGGATTCAAAGCTCAAATTTTCTCTGTGGGCTGATAGAGTGAAAAAAAAGAGGTCCCTGGGCATCCCTCCTTTCCAAATTGTATATGGGACTGAAGAGGTTTTTCCTTCTCATCTTGCCCTACCCATGGGAAAATTATTCTAAGACTACCACAAAGAATGCGACGATATGATCAGAAGAATTCATCAGCTAGCAGAAGTCCATTAGACTAGAGAGCAGGTGATGGACAGAGTGCATGACCGTCAACAAAAAATCAAGCATGCCTTTGACAGGTAAAGCAGTAAGGATGATTTCTAGTTGGGGGATCTAGTACTCAAATGGGATGCACCCATATAGGACAAGGGCAAGCATGGTGAATTTGAAGCCTGTTGGATTGGACCTTTCAAAATTTTTGAGACACTTTCAAATAATACTTACAGGTTGCAGAATTTGGAGGGTGGCGAAGTTTTTAGTGGCCCTATAAATGGGCACTTCCTGAAAAATATTTTTGTTTAAATCCGTAGTCGACATCCCACCATTGTAAATATCGTTCCTATTTTATGTTTATTTTGTTTTTAATAGGTGACTCCATAGCCCAAAGAAAAATCACTAGAACTACGTGTTCTTGACAACTTGCAGGGAACATGCCATCCCTTGTGGAGCCAAATGTTATCACATAAAATTGTCTGAGTCTTGTGAATTTGGGGTTTATTGCTTAAGTCTATAATTTTTCCTGTCTCTTCCCCTTTTGCAAATCCAATTGTGGCATTTTTTCCTTTCGGCTTATATTTTTCATCTTTTGCATGCCTGAGAGGTGTCAGCCCTAAGCCATTCTGTTTTCTCTGAGGTCAATCACTTATCTCTTTTTTCTTTGTCACTTATACTTTTGACTTCCTAAGCCCTCAGTCAGTCATCCAACTATTCATTTACAGAGGCCACAACCATAAGCACAAGTGCAACACTTAAAATGGTTTGTTTTGGGCCCGAATCAAGCGAGCGAGTAGGTTCAGTTTGGTAGGGAAATTCAAAGTTCAGAGATTAATGGAAAATAATATCCCAGGAATTGGGAGTTCGAAGTAGGGTTGAAGTATTTGTGAGAGATCCAAACCACTGAGATCCAAAATCAACAAGAGACATCTGATCTAGTAGGACGTGTGGCACCAGATCCGAACGTGGAGGAAGTTAGTTTGGGAAAACTAAAGTGCGAGAGGTCTTGATAGCTCGAGCCCCGAAATCTCGATGGCCCAAGGTCCCGAAATGCCGATATCCATCTGGGTTGTCCGATGCAAAGGGATGAGTGTCACCAGATCCGAGCGATCGTGATTTCATGACTCAGAGTTTTCAGCATGGAACATAGTGCGAACTTGTGAAACTTGAAATCGTGAAGCACCTGGGAATTAGGCCCACGTTCACAGCCTAGGGTCGTATGGAAAGAAGGACCATAAATAAAATTAAGCGCATATTAAGCGACAGGTAGAGAAAGTTGTTCGAGGAGCCGATCCTGGCCGTCAAATTCAAAGTGACTCTGATCGTCGATATGGATAGGCCATTTCGCAAGATCGAGCATCGAGATTTTTGAGATTGAATGGAGTGAAAAATCCTGAAATGTGAAATCCCAAAATTTCACAATGGAGCCCCAGGTCATGGCTCAAGATCGCATGGAACAATGGGGGGGGGCTGTGCGAAAGGCCGAAAGCACATGAGATGGTCTCAGGAAAGGATCTGTGTGGTTTCGAGGCATTGGGATCGATTGAACGAAATCGTGAGGATCAACAGGAACATTCATGAATGTCATAATCTGTCTCGATACTAATGAAAGTAGTTAATGGAAGTGGAGGAAGGTGGTTGAAACCTCGTTTCACCACATAAATGGAAAGCATGGAAGAGATGGTCGTGGAGGCGGACTATCATCCCAAATTTCCCCTGTCAGCAAATTTTCCTACAAAGCCCATACTGATTTGAGATCGCGTCTGACAGAAGAATGCAAGTGCAGACTGACATAAGAAGATGAAAACGCAGGGCTTTGATTGTAGTGGTCAGGTCTCACTCCTCGAGGTGGCAACTGTTCTAAGTATAAATACTCAATTTTGATATTTTTTTATGGTCGATGGTTGAGCTAAGCTCCCGTATTGTAAATTTTTAATGAAGCCTCTAGTTCTCTGGTGATGTGTGTCCATTTGCGACTTCTTGTTTAATTACAATCAACTTTCTTATCATATCTTTTGCTTTTGATATTGAAGACTCGAGCATGGGTGATCCAGTCGAGTTGTTGTGACTGTATTGTAATGTATGTTTGATTGTAATATTGTTATGACGTTTTTAGTTTCATGAAGTTTTGGGTTAAAGAGGATCTTGTATTCAAAGCGTTTCCTCCTTAGACTGCTAGAAGACTCAATTCCATAGCAGACCTCTACATTTCCTCACCAGTTCTCCCCCCTACTCACCCTTTACTACAACTTACTGACTGAAGTTAAATCAAGACCTCACTTGCTCATGCCTTGCCTGGTCCGGATTTCTGAGTTAAAGCGATATTTTCTTGAGTTTGCACCTATTTGACCCCCTTTAATTTATTCATTTTGACATACAAACTGATGGGTACTGGGCTTATCTATGTTGCAATCCAGAGGTGACTTCTAGTGCTAACATAACCCTTTGTGCAGGTGTCATATAAAAGATACAATTTCTGGGGCATTTTCCTACTGCAAGTTGAACTTGATAATCCTCGCATACCTTATTTAGAGAAAATATTGTTACAAGTGTAATTAGTGGTAGGTAAAATGATTAATATTATTATGAATCCAACAGTAACACAAGGGAACAACTAAAATTTTCAAAAATCAAAACACTTAATATTATCGCATTTCCATATAAATTTTACTTTAGAAGTATGAAAAAAAAAACATGGATTGGGGATGTCAAATGGATTAAAAAAAGAAGTTAGATTTAAGTAAAAGTATTTATTTAAATGAGGAGAAACACTTTTTTATTCATGGGGAGTTATAAACCTCGTCTACATCAACATCAAAATTAAATTTAAGTATTTTTTTTAGAGGTTCTAAGTTTCCCCGTGCTTGAACTTGAATCTTTTGCATGTGATGTCTACTCTCAACCTCTTGGCCATAACTCAATGAATGTAAACAACACAATCTTAATAAAATTCAAAGTAATTTATCTATAAGAAATTTTGTTAATTATAAATGTTATTTTGAAAAATATGTAAACATCACCATCTTAATAAAATTCAACACAATCTTAAATCTTAATAAAATTCAAAGTAATTTATTTATAAGAAATTTTGTTAATTATAAAAGCTATATGGAAAAATTTGATGACATATTAGATTTAAGATTGAAATTAAAAAAAAAAATCACAGTTTTAACCATGTAACTTTGATGACTCGATAGATTTAAGATTGAAATTAAAAAAAAAAAATCACAGTTTTAACCATGTAACTTTCCCATCATGCAAGTCAATGAAGGAGATGGGCTCTTTCCTTTTCCATGGAACCAAAGAATACATTTGCAAAATTGTTACAATTTGAGAAGCATACGTTCTAGTGTTATAATTGGCAAGAGCATGCATAAAATCCTAGTTGTTACCTGCAATAAATACCACCTGAAATGTGGATGCACTTTAATGTGTCTAAACATTCAAGAGGCATTCATGAGGAGGATGCATTCACTAGGAGGTGGTGCTCAACCCAACCTTGCACACAGTTCATTGCAAATATAATAAATTATTGTCCATGACTTACACCTTTATATAAAGTTTTCATTTAAATCATCTCAAATAGCATAAGAATGTCATTCACATTCATTTCAATTATTGTCAATAACGAGACCTTTATATAATGTTTGTTATGCATTTTTTTTTTTGAAACGATATAAAAAAAAAAATTTAAACAATTTCAGTTGGTGTTTATAATGTTTTTTTTTTTTTTTTAATTGTAAACAATTTATGTTGGTGTTTATAATGGATGGACAATTTTGGTAATTACTTCAAGATTTTATAGTGTAATTAATTAGTTTCAATATCAATTTAGGTATGGGTATGATAGCTTTTAGGCCTAGGCAAGGAAACCAAGTGCATTTGTGATGCTCGAGTCGAGTTAATAGTTATATACATATTTTAAAACAACAAACAATCTAAAAGAGAAAAGATTTTAATAAGCTAGCTAGTAAAACTAGTTTAAGTTTGTTTATTAAACTAGTGAAATTGATTTAGATTCTATAGAATCAATATTAGAAAATTAACATCAAGCCAATGCATTCTTAGCATCAATGGAAACGACATTGGAATTCAGAGGCCATGTCTTGCATCTTGCCCATTTGTTCCATTGCAACATTCCATCGAAGGAATAAAGCTTTGGAGTTGCTACTACTCCTCATGGATGAGCTCTCAATTTTTTCTTGTCAAAATTCTTTATCTCTTTCTAAGTTGAACAAGTATGATTTCTTACTCCCCATTGTTTCAAAATATAGGGGGTTCACTAAAATTTGCTTGGAATTATTCTATGGTAATTTTCCTAAGGTTTTTTTTTGCTAACTGTAGTAAAATATTATTTTGACTTTATAGGCTTGCAAAGTTATAAAAGCATTTATATGCATCTATTTAACTTGGCATTGTTTACAAATAGTAACACCACCTTGAAATATTAACAATGACATCAAGAACATCTACCAATTACACATTGATTTTGTAATCGCTACCAAAGACTATGTCCACTTATGACTTCACAATGTCCATTATAGAACCCAAAGCAAAGGTGGCATCCTCACCGGTTGAATTATTATATAGTTAGTCTTAGCTAAGGATTTAAACAATGTGAGTGATTTATTTGACACCATGAATTTTGAGTTTATTAAGGGGAACAATCACACATATGACACATATAGTGACCTTTATGCATTTGTAGAAGCCTACAACTCCAAATGTTATTGTATTGACTTATTTCTTTGGATGTAATTGTATGTAATAATAAGTGTGTTTTTAAATCATTCAACAATGACCCAGATATTAGATGGCTAGATAGTGTCATAATTCATTACCCATGGCTAAAGATATAACCAATTTCATATAACACTACTACATATGACCAAATTTGCCACGGTTTCCGTTGCTATTGCCACACATATCCGTCACACTTTCCACGAAGGCAAACATTTTTTTTCGTGGTACTTTTTTCGTCGCTATATCCACGCATTCATTTTTCATGGAAACAACGATGAAATTAGACTTCCACATGTCACCATCTTAAAAAGAGGTATACTTTTTTCCGACGGACAAATCGTGGCAATAGCGACGAAAACGCGTGGTAATAGCGACGAAAAAAGTGTGTACTTGTAAACCCCCACCATTGACTTGTGACACAGATGCCATACTTGCGATGGTTAAAGCGTGGCAAGTAATGATGAAATATCATTGCAATAGAGAAACTTTCCCATATTGTTAAGGCATGTGAATAGTATATCAATGTCAAATTTCAGTGCATACAGAAATAGTTTGAAAAAATTTCAATGTTGGCCCCATTCACAGGTCACTGTTGCCCGTGTCTAGTCCTAGTACAAATTCCTTGTAAAATTCGTTCAACAGTACACACATTCCCACATCTATTACTGCAAGGGATTATTTTTATGGTGTTGATTAAGCAATCAATGAAAAAGAGGGATTTATGGTCCATGCCTAGGGATTTATGGAATAAAAAATGCAATATGTGATCTACCAATGGTCATTTCAAATTCATGTGTAACATGAAGTATGGTTCTCATGGTTGTCCAAGGAATGCTCTAGGGTCAAACAACAAGGTACAAGATCATAGAAATTTCCTTAGGGACGCATGGGCCATTCATCACAGCCATTTTTATAGTGTTGATTAAACAATGAATGAAAAGAGGGATTTTTCATCACAACTATGACACACATACATTGTATATACAAACGAAGAAAGATTGATGAAAACTTAAAACATGCATCAACCAATTTGTGTACTTTGAAAGAAAATTAGGGTTTATGGTTTACATGATGAATTGATGATGGAAAAAAGTGGGTGTGTGAGTCAAATTTGAGTCCAGAAACCCTCTCATATCGTTAATATAGGAGAATAGTATATCCATGTCAAATTTCAGTGCATACAAAAACAATTTGAAAAAATTTCAATGTTGGCCCCATTCACGGGTCATTGTTGCCCATGTCTAGTCCTAGTACAATTTCCTTGTAAAATTTGTTTGACAGTACACACGTCCCCGCATATAGTACTGCAAGAGAGTATTTTTATGGTGTTGATTAAGAAATCAACGAAAAAGAGGGATTTATGGTCCATGCTTAGGGATTTATGGAATCACAAATGCAATATGTTATATAACAATGGTAATTTCAAATGCATTTGTAGCATGAAGTATGGTTCTCATGGTTGTCCAAGGAATGCTCTAGGGTTAAACAACAAGGTACGAGATCATAGAAAATTCCTTAGGGACGCATGGGCCATTCATCACAGTCATTTTTATAGTGTTGATTAAACAATGAATGAAAAGAGGGATTTTCATCACAACTATGACACACATACATTGTATATACAATGTAGAACCTGAAAGAAAAATGAAGAAAGACTGATGAAAACTTAAAACTTGCGTCAACCAGTTTGTGTACTTTGAAAGAAAATAAGGGTTTATGGTTTACATGATGATTTGATGATGGAAACAAGTGGGTGTGTGAGTCAAATTTGAGTCCAGAAACCCTCCCATATCATTAAGGAATGTGAATAGTCTATCCATGTCAAATTTAAATGCATACAGAAATAATTTGAAAAAATTTCAACATTGGCCCCATTCACAGGTCACCATTGCCCATGTCTAGACCTAGTACAATGCATGTTCGTTGTTCCTTTTAAAATTCATTGACAGTACACATGTTTCCACATCTAGTACTATATATTTGAGTCTAGAAACCCTTCCATATCATTAAGGCATGCGAACAATCTATCCATGTCAAATTTCAGTGCTTATAGAAACATTTTGAAAGAATTTCAACATTGGCCCCATTCATAGGTTATTGTTGCCCATCAGGTTACTATTGATCTAGATTACATATGAGAATGAAGCTCCATATGAAAAATAAAGCTACATATCGTCAAGGAAAATCAAGATTAATGTTGAAGTAGAGTGATGTTTGTGTCTGGAAACCCTCCCATATCATCAAGGCATACAAACACTTTATCCATGTCATCTTCTGCATGATAATTTTAGTTGATTAAGATGAAGAACCCAGTGAAATGGATAGATGAAGGAACGGAAAAGGTGGCTGTTTGAAGAAGATTCTTTGTTACATGCCTATGTTAAACAATATTGGCCACGAGAATGGAATCTTGTATCACAAAGAATGAATAGATCCCTAGACAAAGATATGAAATCTTGTGCAGAGAGGTGGAAGAACTACTTGAAGCTTGGAATCAAGAAGGGATCCTTATCAGAAGACAAGTAGCATCTCGTTATAAGTCTTCAGGAAAAGACAATAAAAGATTTGAATAACACAAATTCAAAACTGCAAATTCAATTCAAAATAAGTGTAGTTGAATATAACAAAAAGGAGAGGCGCACTGTTTCAACGCAAAGAAAAACTAACAATTTTGGATGTAGAAACTGTTTTAAATTTGAACGAAAATCCCGCAGAAAGGAGAGGCATAACGGAAAATTTTAGATAGAAATCTGACAGATATGTTTCTGTCGCATGAAATCCCTGGGATGACATACCTACATCATTGGTATGAGATGTTTTTGAAATTGCTAAATCTGATTTTTGCAATTAAATCTGCAATTTCGACGGATTTGCATTGAAAATGCTCCTAAAGGGTGATTTTTTATATTTTTCAATGAAACCTAAGAACCTGGCATCCACGCCGGCCATTACCAGAACAATGGCTTATATTGTCGAATGAATGCCTTGTTCTAGACAAGTTTTGCAACAACGTGTTGCTTTGACAAAAGGTTGGGATTGATCATATTTTATTCAAACACGAAAAAAATTAAATTATGGCTGTCATTCATTGGATTATACAAAAATATAAACAAAAAAATGTAAATCCCTAGGATGACATACCTACATCGTTGGTATGAGATGTTTTCGAAATTTCTAAATCCGATTTCTGCAATTTCGACGGATTTGCATTGAAAATGCTCATAAAGGGTGATTTTTTATATTTTTCAATGAAAGCTAAGAACTTGGCATCCACGTCGTCCATTACCAGAACAATGGCTTATATTGTCGAATTAATGCCTTGTTATGGAAAGGTTTTGCAACAACGTGTTTCTTTGACAAAATATTGGGATTGATCATATTTTTTTCAAACAGGACAAAAAATTAAATTATGGCTGTCATTCATTGGCTTATACAAAAATATAAGCATACAAATGTAATTAATCCCTGGGATGACATACCTACATTGTTGGTATGAGATGTTTTCAAAATTGCTAAATCTAGTTTTTACAATTAAAATCTGCAATTTCGACGGATTTGCATTGAAAATTCTCATAAAGGGTGCTTTTTTATATTTTTCAATGAAATCTAAGAACCTGGCATCCACGTCGACTATTACCAAAACAATGGCTTATATTTTTGAATTAATTCCTTGTTCTGGACAGGTTTTGCAACAACGTGTTGCTTTGACAAAAGATTAGGATTGATCATATTTTATTCAAACACAACAAAAATTTAAATTATGGTTGTCATTCATTGGCTTATACAAAAATATAAACATAAAAATGTAAATCCCTGGGATGAAATACCTATATCGTTGGTATGATTAGGCACAGTCGCTCGGAGCTCCTCTTGGTTTCAAGAATAGTCCATTCTCTACTAAACAGGGCAAACCACGTGAAGGTGGAATATCTAATTATGCCCCCCCCCCCTTCACATCACTCTCAATTTCCCCATACCTAATTTGAAATTATAAAGAACATGTAACATATACTCTATTATACAAAATAAAAACATATAAAGATCATATAAAAGATATAAACACATACCTCTTTTTTTCAACAATTAAATATCAGTCATCTTCTTCTTCATCCAGCTCAACATATGTATCAGGATCTGGTTCAGAATCGATATTGGTGAAAGGCTCATTCATATCAACATCATCATCAACGTCATTTTCGCTAATATAGTTATCGATATCGTCAATGAGATTGTCGTCTCCTACATTTGGATGATCAACTTATTCAACTTCTTCGTCTGACACATTGACTACATCCACCTTCTCCTGATCTACATAATCATGATATTCTTCCTTGTTATTATCTTCATCCTCGGCTACATGATTATACTTTACTGGTCTTCCTCTTGGATCATATCTAACAACGTATGACCAAACTTCTTTACCAGGTACCTCTGAGTAAAATACTTGCTCACATTGACTTGGAAGAACATAAGGCTCTGTACCCAGTTCAAATTCCCTTGTATTAACCATGGTAAATCCATTATCATGCTCAATAAAAGTTCTTTCAGGATCACGTTCATGCATCCATATCCTGTACCATTTCACCTCAAAAAAAACTATTTTAAAGGAATTAAAATCACACTCAATTATATCCTCCAAATGCCCATAGTACCTATTATCAGTTTCTTCCAGATTTCTATCACTTCTAGAGGAAATGTTGGTGACCTTAAACACTGCAATTATCCCACAATCCAAGGTTTTCATCTTATCATCCAACATTTTGATACGAAATTTACGACCGTTACACCACATAGCCTTGTGATGTTTCAGCTGCAACATGGACAACAAGTAAAAAATACATTGCTAATTAATAAACCTCATATAGGACTTAGTAAATATATATTTCAAAAATTAAACAAACCAAATACATTGAAAAATTGGGAAATAACTAGGAAAATGTTGGTAAACAATTTACTTGCATGTTTATCTTTTAAACCAAAGGCTAAACCAAGTTCCCTAATTGATGTAAGATCGGGAAATTGATCTCGATGATGATGCTTTGTTTTAATCATCTTACTCACCCCTTCCCATGATAACCTATCAAAGTATTCTTCAATATATTCTATCCAATGCTCCATCCAATCAAGGTTGTTTGCAATGTATAAATGTAAAGCATCCCACTCTCAAGCAACTATATGATAAAATAACAATTTAATATCATTAATTAGCTATTGTTAATAAAAGAATAGTTTAATATAGTTCAATATGTAGGAATAAAAAATGTAAAAAATCAGTATGATAAAATAAAATTGGAAAAATAAATGTGTAATATATTAAATCTATGTCAACATCTAATAATTACCTTTCACATTCCTCATTTTACCTTTCCCCAATAGGACCTCCCCTTCAAATTTCTTGATGTAGTCGAGATTCCAAATGCGAGGCACATTCATATTTTCTTCTAATTTAGGTAGATATTGACTAATATACACCATGCATTGATATACCATATATCCCTCAACCATAGAACCCTTCAAACGTGATCTTTGTCTAACAAAATCCTTCAATGACTTCAACTACCTCTCCACCATCCACATCGACCTTGTGTGTACTGGTCCACATAATTCAATCTCCTCAACTTGGTGTATGAGGTAGTGTTCTTGTGCATTGAAAAATGTTGGAGGTAGATATTGTTTCATTTGACACATTAGTCAATGAATTCTCTCTTCCAATACCTTATATCTTCTTTATGGGTTTCTTTTGATGATAGCCACCTAGAAATGTCGATGCAATAAAATAATATCAAGGCAGACATAAATTTGCAGATAAAACATAATATGTCAATAAGTTCCGCTACAAATCACATAAGAAGTACATTTTCCTTATAAAACATTACTTACCTCCTGTATTTGCCAAGTACATAAATAATTTGTTTTATGTTGTTGTCAAAGTCGTTTGGGAGAGATAAAGGTAGAACATACTATAACAAAAAACAAATAATTATGATTTGTTTCCAAAAAATGCATACCAATAAGGAAATATATTATAACCTACTAATTACCTTAATGAATGTATACTAGTCATGTGTCTTAACCCCACCAAAATCACTTTTTTTCGTTAAGATATTTTGTATGTTCAATGAAAACCCCGTCGGAAACCTAATTTTTTGAATGACCTCTTTTACAATATTTCTCTGTTGCTCTGTCAATAACCAAGGAATACTAGCATTCTATTCACGACCATCACCATTAGAATTAATAATAACACTTTTCAATGCGTGATTAGCTTCCTGGATGTCACAACAAATCTTTCCAATTCTCTCTTTGTTAGTCCTTCCATATAATATTTTCCATAAAAATTATGTTATGTTCTTCCCGATATGCATTGTATCAAACAAATGAACTATTTGTAGGTGCTCGTAGTATGGAAACCTACTGAATTGCATCAAATAACTTTTCATTCCTCGTGGAAGCCCATTCGTGCCTTAACAACATTCATGACGCATCAACAAATTGAAACTAACACTAATTAATCAAACAAAATGAAATTGATACGAATGAAATTAACCAAAGATTTATATAATATGGCATACATAAATAATTTGCATACCTTGACGATTTCTAATATATTCCAACTTCCATAGGCGAGGTGTCATTCTTCATGTTTTTTTTTCATTCTCTTCTTTACTATTGAATTTTTCTTTGTCTGTAGTTCGATAACTATGGTTCTTAGGCAGAAAGTGCCTATACTCATCAAACACTTCCTTTCCTAAACTCCTTGAACGATGAGATTTTATCCTGGGACCACAAACTAGGCATGCAAATTTACCCTTTGTTTGAAGACCTACAAGTTATATGAATTAATGTAGCGAATTAGAGTTACAATTTAAAATAATGCATGATGTTTTCAATAAATATATATAATATTAAATCACAAAAGAAAGTAACAATATACCACAAAAATGTGTTAACCCGGGATCATCATGAATTGTCCATGATAGTATTCCATGGAATTGAAATTGTTTTTTCCATATTGGTCTAGAGATGTCATACATAGTGACACCAACCCATAAATTCAACAACTCATTGATAAGAGGCTCAATATATACGTTCATATCTTTAACCTGGTACTTACGTAATTGGTTCAACATACTACATGATTAATTATACTTATCTAGATGTCGTTATATATAAAATAAATAATTACCATGCACGAAAGAAAGAAATCAAATATTTTGTCATACTTTAAAGAAAATAAAAGATAATTAAATACTTGGAACAATAATTTCCAACATTGTGTTCTCTCTTTTGATCGACATCCAAGGAGGAAGGTTATTGTTTATAAAAAAAACATGCCACGCTGAGCATGTAGAACGAAGCTCTCCAAATGGATTGACACCATCAGCTGCCAACGCAAGTCTAACATTACATGTTCTTCTTTAAAAATTGGCCACTTTTCTTCAATGTACTTCAATGCAGAACCATATGTAGGCATTTGAAGAATATCATCTTGACTTTTGTTCTTTGCATGGAAATCCATAAACTGTTCTATACTTTGGCACCTAAACAACCACTGGAAACGTGGAATTATCAGAATACAATGAAGAACTTTGCGAGGCACCTTCTTTGATGCTTTATCGGTTCGATATCTACTTATTTGACATTGTGGGCATTCATTTTCTAATGCATATTGTCCATAGTATATGACATGATCATTAGGACATGCATCAATATCCTGATACTCCATTCCAATTTCTTTCATAATCACAGATATTTCTTGATATGTGTGTGGCAAAATATTTGACGTCGGTAGTAGAAATTCACCTGACAATCTACAAAATTCAAAACAATAAGTCAATGTAAACAATAGTATTCATCAATATCGTATCCATACTAATTCACAAATTAGAAAACAATAACAATATAGGGAAAAAATGAACATTTTAAGTATTTGTGAACATGTAGGCATAAATAATTAACAAATTAAATACCTTAGTATCTGTGTGAGGCATGTGTTTGATAAACCATTCAAAACCTTCAAGTTCACCAACAACAATATAGCATATAGAATATTTTTTGTTGAGCCTTCATATAGAGGTTGACGTGACTTCTCAAGTAGAGGATCAACATCATCACTATCATCCTGGTTGTCCTCATCCATTGGAACAAATGTGTCTTGGATCAATATATGTGTCTCATCTTCCTGATTTGAATCACTAACGTTATCTCCATCCATATCATCATTAATAACTTGATCAACAACTTCAATATTCTGATCTCGAAGTTCATCACCCTATAAAGGAGTATTTCTGCTAGTACTTGGAAAATACCTCTCTGGAGGTCTACATTTTGGGGGCATCATCTATATATTTAAAAACAACGTTGAAAAGTTAATGTGTATAGGAAATATGAAAATCTCGATAAGAAATATTACTAAAATTTATGACATGATGACTATTATAGAGAATACATTAAATATTGAATCCTCTTACCAAGGGATGATATTCATAACCCCCTTAGGCATGCCCCTTCTCCCTACAACGTCTTTCAGTTGTTGTTATTAAAATTCTTTTTCTTTGCAATCCCCTGCAATCATAGCAAGGGAAATAAAAATTTCCATCGCCCCTCACCTCTAATGTCGCTCTTAACCGAGCAATATTCCTATCATTTTCATTCATAGTGAAAAATATTTGTACTGACAAGTAATTGTCTTACCTACGCCATACCAAACAGTAAGTTGTCAAATTTTTATATTTTAGCTAATCCTTCATGATATTTTAGCTACTCCTTTCGATTATGATATGTTTATTTACAGTGACCTACAATCCTTACAATTATTTCTTCTAAGACATTTTGACATGTTTTTTTATTATTATTGTCGATTAACTATTAATATTGATATGCTTCAATTTGTACTTTAGATTAGTGTGTACTGAATCACCATGGAAAATAATTACACACCATTTAACGAAAGTGGTCAAAATTTCTCAAACTTGAATCACTCGACACCATACACTAGCCTCTAAGTTGTTTTGTAGAGAAAATGCCAATCTTTGAAATTCACCACTAAAAAAAGAATGCCATCCACTTGTCATCCACAATTGGGCTTGGTTGGTTTAAATTATGACCTGTTGATTTGCAGCTACATACAATGGTCACAATTTTATGCTACTTACAGTGGTCACGATTTTATTTTCTAAGACACTTTGGCATGTTCTCATTTTTCATTGTCTGACTGGTAGATTTCATCATGAAATTTTTATGTTTTAGCTACTCCTTATTAATAGTGTATAAACAAGTTAAATCAACTACAAACTAGAGTTAATCACTACATCTAGAATTGCGTGTGATTATAAAAAATTGAGAGAAGCAACATCACATAAGAATACAATGTTATATGACTAACCTAACCTAATACTAGACTAAAAATATGACATTTATATATATAGGCACAACATCATAGAAAAACAAAAGTTAGATAGCTAACAAGGTCGCTAAAGGATAGGATTAGACCTAAGAGGATTTTTTTTCCAGTTTATATTTCAAACATTAGTCCAATCGGTAAAGTTGTTATGAGTTGGTGGTTTTGTAATAAGGATTAAATTTACATAAGGAATTGTAGGCTCAAATTAATGTAGATTGAATATAATGACATTCATTTTTAATGTTTGAATTGACTTATTGATGGAGTAATTTTCCTTCTTAAAATACTTATCCGAAAAATATTTTTCTTGACATTTCACATGAATTTCCATAGAATATACTAACTAGATCCAAAAACCAATGACATAAATATTTTGAAATATGGTACTGCACATATAATATATTATCAAGGAAAAAACAAGCTACATGAAATTTCATTTGAACAAAAATTTACAAGTTAAATGAGTACATAAATAAAAAAAACATACTAACCTTGCAAGTTCAAAATATGAGCTATGTAGATCGAGAATTGGATTTGTTCAACCGGTGGGTGACGGAAAAAATAAACAACTCAAACAAAAGCCACAAACAGTGTCGCAACTATAGCAGATGTGTCGCAAAATCTCTTAAAGTTAGGTATATATAGATCGACTATCGTCGATATAATGACAAAAATGCCTGAGCCAACCCGTAAAAAGTCAACTAGTCGTTGCAAGCCACATGTGTTAGTAGATGTTTTTTGAGGTATGCAATAATCGTCACTATAGTGATGAACTTCCGTGGCAATAGCGACGAAAATCCCGCCCAATTTAAAAAAAAAATGAAAATAATGGAAATGTGGAAAAAATTTGTGGAATAATCCACCCATATGTAGTAGTGATAGAACCAAGATAAGGAATATGCAATATCACTACTATTTCTTATAATTGGTTATAATTGTTAAGTTTAGATGCCAAATACAAAGATTAATTTACTTCTATCCTTTTCATGGATGTTAATAAGTAATGAATGCACACTTCTTTATTCTACTTTAAAGGAAATGGAAGTTAATAAGTAATGAATGGATATTCTTTATTCTATTTTAAAGGAAATGCTATTTTTCAAAAAAAACATAAGAGTGAGGGGTGGTGTTTCTCATAGAGGGTGTGGAAGATTAAGTAAATGAGATTTTTCAAAAAATTGTAAGAGTAAGGGGTGGTGTTTCTCATCGAGGGTGTGGCAATTATGTAGGTAAGTAATTGAGATTTTTCAAAAAATGTAAGACTGAGGAGTGGTGTTTCTCATGGAGATTGTGGAAGATTAAGTAAATGGGATTTTTCAAAAAATGTAAGACTGAGGGGTGGTGTTTGTCATGGAAGGTGTGAAAGATTAAGTATTGACATCAAAGTCTATTAAGGAATTTTTTAGTTGATAATTTCTTATTATACGTATCGCACACATTGGCGAAGGTTAATGTGAGGGATGAATAGAACCACTACGTGTTAGTACAATGCTTGTTTACAATGCTTGTTTACCAGGACTTGCAAGTAAAGAAATATGGGATTGCCAACTCTATTATGGGAACAATGAAAGAAGCCAATATTCACAATACAATAAATTTATTGAAATGTCCTTATTTATTTAAATTGCTTACAAACTATAAAAACATTGGAAAAATTGCATTACTTATCAATGATTGGTAAGTATGGTTTTTTTAAGATTTTTAATATATATATAATACTTGCAAGGAAATATGGGATTGTCAACTCTATTATGGGAACAATGAAAGAAGCCAAAATTCACAATACAATAAATTTATTGAAATGTCCTTATTTATTCAAGTTGCTTGCAAACTATAGAGACATTGGGAAAATTGCATTACTTATCAATGATTGGTAAGTATGGATTTTTTAAGGTTATATATATATATATATATATATATATATATATATAT
>JZKD02S0392836.1:548408-559872 GCA_000966675.3 Picea glauca | reverse complement strand
CCTTTTCCAAAAAAAAAAAAAAAATTGAAAAATAGGACCAAA
The DNA here is from genome assembly GCA_000966675.3 of Picea glauca. NCBI lineage: Eukaryota > Viridiplantae > Streptophyta > Pinopsida > Pinales > Pinaceae > Picea > Picea glauca. The sequence continues at coordinate 559,830 of JZKD02S0392836.1, read as the reverse complement.
GTTATGTAAAATATCGGTTGATGTTATGAATTAGACTATGCCATCATGATGATCATTTATTCGTATCATGATGTTGGTTGGTTTAATAATGACATTTATTAAACACCATGTAAGCATGCCACAAGAATAAGAATAGGGAACATAATCAATTATGAAAAGAGAATTTAAGTATTTAATAATAAAAACTCTAAAAATAACTATGATCTTCTCAAGGTTATCATAGCTCTAAAAATCGTACTTATCATAATTGATAATCATTATTATCACGTTGGGCATTAGTATGTAAACTTATTGACCTATTTCATTTAGCAAAATTATTTATGGGAATCACTATGAGTAATATCACCAACATCATAGTGAAATTATTTAATCAAGAAACATGAAGCACAATAGAAACATCATTTGTCCTAATTAAGCATAATTGAGTATATATTTAATACATTGTTAGTAGTGTTAATATTTAAAGTTTTATTGAAGGAGGAGTTTCTGTAAAAAAAAAAAAAAACATTTGCATAATTGTAGTTGATAACATCAACATTATGTCATATTTATTTCTTAAACACTAACAAAATCATTTAATTAAGAAACATATCAAGCCATAGTTCTCTATGAAATGTAATTTTTTTGTCTGGATGATACTTCAAACCATAAATTAACATCTTATAGACATAAGAATGGAATTATACTCAACACAATTGCATGAATAGTTAATGTGATTTGTTCTAAAAAGAAATTAGTTTCTTCATAATAAAAACTCGTGAAATAATTGTTAACATTTAAAGGTTTTACTAAAGGAGTTCACATTAAAATGATTAAATCAATCTTTCAACAAAATTATTAGTCTTGTTAGGAATTACTTTATAAAGAAACTTGTTAACCTATCATGTTGTGAATAATAAAGAAACTTTCTAACCTATCATGTTGTGATTCAGTAAAGAAACAGTAAAGAAACATGTTGTGAATTTGTGAATTAGTAAAGAAACTTACTAGCCTTGAGGTTAAAAATATTAATTCACGAAAATATTTGCAAGCTGAGAAACATTAAAAAATTATATTTATCAAACAATGCTATGCACTCCTTCATCATAGGCCCCATTTGAAACATATAGAACCTTACAATTTTGAATCTTCTGAATTCTAAATTCTAAGTCTAAGTGTATATATTTAAGGACTATGGTGTTAACCTTTAATTCTCTCATGGGTCCTATTCTTGATGCACTTGCAGATCCCTCCTTGATTGGAACTCTACCTTCTTGAGTTGAATTGATTCATCAAACTAAGTATTCAATTCTGATTTAATGATGTGTTGGGTGTTCAATGCCCCATAAATAAAATGATGGTGCACAATGTTTCCTTGCTACACTTTTATTTTTATTTTAATACCACATTGACAATGAATTCATAGATAAATATAGAAAATATGTCTAATTCATAAAATCATGGTAGTCATTAACACTTTTATTTTAATACCACATTGACAATGAATTCATAAATAAATATAGAAAACATGTCTAATTCATAAAATCATGGTAGTCATCAACACAAATGTTAGGCTTATGCCCACATTTTCAATATATGAACCTAAAACCACATAGCTTAGTTTATGTTACCACTTCAATAACTATTTTAATATTGTTTTGCAAAAGAAAATGATTAACCATCTAATGCTTCCCTCTTATTTCACTATATACCATAAAGTGGTTTAAGAGGTAATATGTAATTTATTAATACCTTAGATAGTACTATGTTAAATAATTCATGAAGTGTTTTAAGAGGTTATAGGTAATTTAGCCATACCCTAGATAGTATGTTAAGGAGTTGTAGCTAAATACATATGGATGAGTACTAATACATTTAATATTTGTAAATGTTACCATTTATTGAGGTGGGGTTCAAAGGTGAAAACTTTTTTTTTTTTCAAAAAAGCATAAATAATTTTTTGGAAAATGTGTATGGTCTTACGACATGATTTTTGAGTGGGGTTATATATTATCCTTCTTACTATTCCCTGTCAAGAAAGGAATATTGCAAATGTTTTGCATTGAATCCCATGTAATCCTATTAATTAGGATTTCCTCATAACATTTAACCGTGATTTAACCAAAGTTTATTTTATCTATATCATCTTATTATGGACATTTTTTTCTAAAAATCATACAATTCTCATATGATGGTGGTCATTGAAACATAATTAATACATTGGAACCATGTTATATATACTCATAACATATCAAAACCATTGTAGTGGTTTTTCATAGAGTTGATACACCTGGATGATTATGCTTCACTGACAACATATACCACATGATACTATGGGAATTTCTTCTCACCTGACAACCTCCTCCTATAGAAACTCTATAACACAATAATATGTTCTTATTTTGTAGCTTAGGGCCATAACATTAGAATATTCTCTTGTCCTTGATACATTTGGCCTCATTTTATATAGATCAGTGGTAGGAACATCCAAGTTGTGAAGCTTGGAGGAGTCTTCTAAATTGAAAAGTTGGAGGAGCAATCTCTGCAATTTGTTGATAGTAGAGACGTCATATTAATTTTTCCATGATAATCCACAGTCAACACATTGGGAGAGGTTCTCCACCTATTCTCATGAGAAAATACAACAAGATTGTTTACTATCAAAGTTTCCCATAGATAGCTCTAATTTTCCCACTGATTCATATTCAACTGATCTAAATAGATAATTTATACCTTTTTCATATATAGTGATGGTACAATACATATGATGAAAAAGATAGTTATTAGAGCAATGAAGCATAGAAAGAAACACTGAAATAAGATTCAACTACTCACCAAGAAGCTATAATTGATGGTCCACCTTATTCCACCTTGGTTCTCTGATAAGATATTAGAATTTACTCCGCATACGCATGTGATAGGCTCTCCCTTCACTTTTCCTTCTCATTCATCATAACCTTAGTAGGGTGCCTCAAATGTATAAACACAATTAAGTAATTGAGAGGATTTGGAATAAACCATCTTGCCACAATATTGAATAGTGAAAGACATTTTATTATAACTATTATAGATGTCAAAAAAATGCTTCTCGAAAGAAGCAAGAGATTTTTCTTTATCAATTGAGTTGTTAGGAATTTCTAGTTTCTTTCTCTTTTGCTTGCATATCATAGTGTTGTGGTTGTTTTTCCACTTGGGTGAGAAAAAACAAGCCACTTAGTTTCCTTGTCATGCCAAAAAGAAAATATATAAGTTTGTTAGTTAATCTCTTTATCGATTGAGTTGTTAGGAATTTCCAGTTGCTTTCTCTTTTGCTTGCATATCATAGTGTTGTGGTTGTTTTTCCACTTGGGTGAGAAAAAACAAGCCACTTAGTTGCCTTGTCATGCCAAAAAGACAATACATAAGTTTGTTAGTTGATTAGTAGATTAACCAAAGAGAAAATAAGAAAATAAATAATAGAGAAATAAAAACTAAACTAAGCATGTAAAAATTCAAATGGATGCATGAAAGAGACAGAAGAAATAGCTACCAATAGGACTGATCTTTGAATTAATAACACCTAGGAGAAGTATGGGAACTTATGCGTCCTCTCTTCCTCTTTGGGAGGGCCCTTGAATCCCCCAAATACAAAGATTTATTTCTTCTAAGAAAATGGAAATACAATGGTGAAGACTTTATGGTTGAACTTATCAAGAGGAGAGAAGTGCAACACTTGCTATGGATTCTCAAGAAGCTCTAAGAGAATGATGGATTCTCCCAAAACCAAATGAACAACATAAGAATATTCAAAATTATTCTCTTTATTTGCATACCTTGGTCATTTATTTATAGGACCAATGTAAGCTTTTTCATAACTTGCTTGTTGTGTGAATGGGAGCCCTTTGAAGGTACTACCCATCCTTTCAGCAGCCCCAAAGCTATATTTTAGGCTTGTTTTGGAGTCTTATCATGTTACACTTTGACCTACAAGTGGTTGAGGCCCAACCAACTGCATTAATGCGTCGTTTCCGCATCAACACAGGTACTTGTGGAGACAGCCACACAGACCGTGTAGTTTTCACATTCAACGTTGTATTAGCCTGCACAGATGCATGTGAGTAAGCTTTGGGGAAGTTGTGATTAAATTCAAGGATTGCTTGTATAGTTTGGGCTTCTTTTTGAATAGGTTATGTAAATTCTTGAGGTATGTTGATTGATATGTTGTGATGGTACTTTCTTCAACCATTGCTTATATTATAGTGAGAAATTTTTCGATGATAACACAAAGATATGGTAATGGATTTATCTCTTTCCCATCCTACCAATATCCAATCCCCTCTTCCTCTTATGGATACCTACTTCAAATAACACTTCTCTAGAAATAACATCTCCATAAATAAGGAAAGAAACAAATCAAGGGTGGTTCTATTCCTCTTAGTTTCCTCTTCACTATTATGCCATTATTCTTAGTCTCCTCACAGAAGGTTGGACTCCTCATGAATGGTTTCTCTTGGGTTTCTCATAGGGTCCTTCTCTCCTTCCTTCCCCACTAGCCTACCCAAGTTTCTCTTTCATAGGGATAGATCAACAACTTGATTTCTTCAGGGTTCCTCCATGATGGGCATTCCAATATTCCAAGTTGGTGAAGGAGATGGGCTTCAACCTTTTCCATGGAACGAGATAATACATCTACAAAGTTTTTACAGCCTTTTCCATGGAACGAGATAATACATCTACAAAGTTTTTACAATTTGACAAACATGCATTATAGTGTTGTAGCTTGAAAGAGCATGCATACCAACTCAATTATCATTACCTATATTAAATATCAGATGCAATGTGGATGCATGCTAGTGTATATGAATGTCCAAGAGGAATTCACGAGGAGGAGGAATTCACCAAGAGGTGGTGCTCAACCCATCCCTATATATAATTCATCTCAAATATTGTATGATTAACTCTCACGACTTACACCTTTATATAAATTTTGTTATGCACTTTGAAGTTTTTCTATTTGAAATGACATAAATTATAAACAATTCATGTTGATGTTTACAATGGATGAATGGTTTTGGTAAGTACTTGGGGATTTTATAGTGTAAGTAATTAGTTTCAATATTGGTTAAGGTATGGGAATGATAGTTTTTAGGTTCAGGAAAGGAAACCATGTCCATTTGTGATGTTTGAGTCGAGTCAATATTTCTATACTTATTTCAAAACAACAAACAACTTGAATTTTTTTTTATTTTAATAAGACATTTAGTATTGCTAGTTTAAGTTTGTTTATTTTTATTAATCTCTTAAACTAGTTAAGATGATTTAGATTCTACATAGCCAATATATTGAATTAATATCAAGATGATGCATTTTTAGCATTGATGGAAATGACATTGGAATTCAGAGGCCTTTTTGGGCAACCGATCCCTTCAAGTAATTTGTGCACTTCATTGCTGATGCATAATATTTTGTTTTGGCCTTTTCATTTTTTTATAATGAATGGCTATTTTTAATGGAACTTTCCTGATAGGTTCAACTCTTGGAAGGGATAGGATGGGAAAAAATTTGAACACTAGCTCCATTCTTTAAGTTGAAAACTAGTGCCATAATCATTATGTATGATTGAGTAGCAACTTGCATTGCAGATTCACTTGTAGCAACAATGTGCAATCATGGAAGCATCCTCGTATAAATAATTGATGCACGTTAATTGAGTAGTCATGATTATTGCACTTAACATTTAATATGACATGTAAATGGTATCCTTTCTTATGAAGCAATGCCGAAGAATCAGGTTGATGCTATTATAATTAGACTTGAGCAAATAGGTTCTAGTAATAATTCATAAACACCCCTAATAAGTTATGTAGCAACATCAATATCATTCCACCCACTTTATAGATTGGTTTGCATTCCTTTTAGGTCATCTTTGATATGTGTTGTTCTCAAAATTGGCTCAAGCAATCAATGATGCCAACATTCTTTCTTTAGTTAAATAATAATTACTCTCCAAATCCCTATAATACCATGGAAGCAGAGAACAATAAAAAATACGATGCCTACTAGAAATTATCACTATGTGGAAAGAAACATGAACTAATTACATATTCTCAAGTAGAAATAGAAAATAGGGATACTAGTTCATAATAATAGTACTTAATATGCAATATAACCTTGTGAGCAATACCTCCATTATAATCCTTTGTGCAGGTGTCACATACAACATACAATTTTTGGGGAATTTTCCTATGGAAAGTTGAACTTGATAATCCTTAAATTGTCTTGTTCAAAGAAAATATCATTACAAGAGTAATCGGTGGTAAGTACAATGATCAACATTACTATGAATCCAATAATAACAAAAGGAAATAACTACAATATTCAAAAATCAAAACACTGAATATTACCACATTACCATATAAATTTTACTTTGGAAGCATGCAAAAGAATATGGATTGGGGAAGTCAAATGGGCTTGAAAAAAGAGGTTATGTTTAAGTCAAAGTATCTTTTTTTGGATGATCAGAAACACTTTTTTATTTATGCGGAGTTATGATTCTTGTACAAATCAACATCAACATCAAATTTAGGCATTTTTAGAGGTTCTAAGTTTACTAAGGCTTGAACTTGAATATTTTTCATGTGATGCCTAGTCTCAGCCACCTGACCACACTCAATGAATGTAAACAACACAATCTTAACAAAATGAAAAGTATTTTATCAATAGGAAAGTTTGTTGATTATAAATTTTATATGGGAAAATTTGATGACTTAGTAGATTCAAGGTTGAAATTAAAAAAGAAATGTACCTATGAAAAATGATGATTTTAACAGTGTAACTTTTCCTTCCTACAAGTCGGTGAAGGAGATGGGCTTTATCCTTTTCCACATAACTGAAGAAGACATCCACAAACTTGTTACAATTTCATCGACATGTGTTCTAGTGTTACAATAGGAAAACACACACATAATAGTGTAATGTTCATTACCTACTCTTGGAAACTTAATTTGATAGGGTTATGTTATTAGTCACTTGTGAAGAATATGAAATATCAAGTAAGTGTAACCATCATATACCTCTTGAAAGATGAATCCAAAAGTCACAATTATGAAGAAATATGAAGTATCAAGTAAGTATAACCATCATCATCCATAATCCAAAATACCTCTTGGAACATGAATCCAAAGGTCATAATTGATTTACTTATACAAAGATCACAATTGACAATTGATGTACTTATACCTGTAACATATCAAGGAAATAAAAAATTGTACTTATACCTGTATCATATCAATGAAATAAATAACTCACGCTTGTCCATTTCTTGTGTTCCAATAGTCGTATAAGAGCCTATAGTTTTTAAGGTCTGCATTGAGCTATGGTAGAGCTCCATGGAAATTATTCTTGTGTGCAGACTCTTCGAGGTCTGTCCCTACTCATCTGGTCATTATATTTTTTGTCCAATTTGCAGAAACATTTCTATGCTTGATTACTTGATTCTCTATGAGTTACTCTAAAAGATGCCAATCTAGGTTAGTCTTTCATCTGCGCTCTCATCTCTGCACAGGCATTAGGGTTTCTATCTCACTCTCCATGAAATTTTGTCCCCTAAGTTTTGTCTATATTGCAGTTCGCAATCATCCATTAGAGTATCATTCGTAATCTCTGGGATTTTGGAATCCTAGACAGCTGCTTCAATACCCTCCGCTGTGATGCAGGAGCATCATGTCAAGCACATAGAGGCGGGAACATTCAACACGTGTGAGTTCTTCCAGAACTTCGACGTGGGCAGATACACCGAATTTTGAGATTCGCCTCCACTCAGCTGCCAGAATTCACTTTTTGAGGAACGCTTGAACCGGTGCCGAATTTTACCCTGTGAAGCAAGTTTTTGAAAATGTAGACAGAGCAGGAGTTTCCACTTCGGCTCTGGAATGCAACTGGACTGAGATAGTGTAGGATGAATTTTAGAGTATGCAAGTAGCCAGGGGAAACCCTAGAACCATCCTTGAGTTATGTAGAAGTTTACACACCCAGTTAGGAGAGAGAACAAGAATACAGAGAAAAATTAGCGTAAGAGAGAACTGCGAGTAGTAGGAGAAAAAATTCTTTTGAGTTACTATAATTTTGAATGTAATCTGTAGCCATTGGGCACTTGTGAATATAACAGAATGGAAAATTGATCCAAATGTGTTGAGCTTGGACTGTGTGTATTTTCCCTATTATTTTCTGTTTTATAAACAAGTAAATGGAACTGTGAGATTTTGGCAGTTTCAATTGTTTCTCTTAGTTTGGAGCTCTGCAAGGTGTGCATCGAGCCAGGGAGGAATGCTATGGAATTGTTTTCTCTTCACTGGGAGCTCTGCAAGGTGTGCATCGAGCCAGAGAGAAAATGTCATGAATCTGAGCTATCGAACTCCCTCAGACGCAAGGAGTGTGTGGGAGCCGAAGTCTGAACCAGACAAAGCTCAGGAGGAATAACACTTCGGAAAGTGTTATCAGGATCCAGGAACCCATTCCATGGAAGGAGCGAAGAATGAGTCTTCGCAGACTTGGAAATATCCTAAGTCAAAATCGAGTAAAAGATCAGGAGGAAGAACGTCGTCGAGCGTTGGACCGCGGTGAAAATCCCTGCAGGCCATCCGATTGAAGGAAGGAGCACAGGCTTTAACCTTGTATAAATCCAAGAGGAGAATTCGAAGATCTGGACGGATGGTGGAGAATCTTCGAGGAGGAGCACTGAAGCCCCGCAGGTCATTGAATTAGGAGGATCTGCGAGGAGGTTAGCGGCGAGAGGTTCCCGACATTCATTTCGAGATTTCGGGGACCGTGAGTTGGAAAGACAGGAGATCTTGTCTTTCAGGATCCCGAATTGCGAAATCGCGAATCGACAAGGACCGTTGATCGTAGGGATTGTCATGAGTCGTCGATCGGGCGCCGGGGCATTTCAGAGTTTCGGCTTTTCGACAACCAAAAACTCCAAGGAGAAAGGATATCCCTTGCGTCCATATTTTGCGAAACGTGAAATCCCGAAGGAGCGAACGCCGGACCATTTCGGCATTTCGTGAACCGGGATTTTGAAAGACAGAGTATAGAAGGGAGAACGCTCACTTCACAATTCCCCGAATCGTAAAAAGCCGGTGGCATATTATCGTTGGTCATCATTTCAACATTTCAGGTACCAGGTACTCGAGAGGCTAGGAGTCTAGAGCTTGGGAGTTTCGACTCACGAAACCGCGAAATGCGAAGACCCAAAAGAGCAAGGGAGGAGCCAGTTGAGGCGTTGTGCCTTTTCAGTGTTTTAGAGACCATAAGTCCAATAGGACAAGGAACCAGGGAGAATTCGTTCACAGGAGTCACGAAACCCCAAAAATCCCGTAAGGTATGTTGGGTCAGAACAGAGAGAAGAGCACCAAGGGAAAAGGGTGCACACACAGATTTTGTTGAAGGCCTATGCCAGAGGAGAAAAGGGGGACCTGTGGATTTGTTCGAAGCATTCTATCAAGAGCCCAAAAGAGATAACTTGGCTCAGAAGAAGAACGATGCAGAGATCGAGAGGTTAGTAGACCCTACTGAGGTAGGGGGTCTGCATTAGGTGGTATCAAAGCCCATTTTTCGTCTGTAGATTGCAGGTGAAGGAGGAAAAAGAAAGAGATGGAAAACTCAGAGCTGTACTCTATGTGTGACAAACAATCAACATAATGCCGCCAAGAAGATGAGAGTCGCCTTTAGCCAACTGTGCTGTAGAAAGGGAGATGCGAGAGTTTCACGCCTGAATGGAAGCAATGGAAGCAACACAGATAAGAGCACCTGACGTTGGGGTTGTCAGTGATGCATAAAGTGAAGAGGCTAAGGTTGAAGAAGATATAGGAGAGGATGTTGCAGAAGAATGTTTGTTGAGAGCAGTTGCCAGATTGGGAGGCAGAGCTAAGATAGAGGTCCCCATGTATGAGGGAAATCTATATGTTGAATAACTGTTGGACTAGGTAAGGTCCATGGAAAAACACCTTGACTATGAAGATGTCGATGAGGATAAGAAGGTGAAGCGGGTAGTCACCAGGTTAAAATGGCATGCAACACTGTGGTGGGACAAACTGGAGGCTGAGAGAAGAATTAAAGGAAAATAGAGGATAAAGAGTTGGGATAGGATGGTAGCCAAACTGAAGGCTAAGTTCATACCCAAAGACTACCAGATCAATCTGTTCAGGAAGCTACAGAAACTGAGACAGAAAGGGATGATAGTCAAAGAGTACACCGAGGAGTTCTATAGGTTGAACATCAGAACTGGACAAAAGGAGAGAGACGAAGAAAAAATCTCTAGATACATAAATGGCTTGAGATATGAAGTCCAGGATGAGATGAGCATGATGTTAGTGAGGACTATGGAAGATGCGTATAAGTTTTCATTGAAGGTAGAGGAGAAGCTGGCCAAAAAACAGAACCAGCGAGAAAGAGGTAAGAGCTTGATCCCAAGAAAAAGTAATGGATTTAACCATGACAGAGCACATCAGTCTAAGGACGAGGCTGAGAAACCACACAATCACTCGGAATGAGGAGGAAGTTTACGGGGGAGACAGAATGGTGGAAGAAACTCTTCTAGAGGAAGAGGTAGAGGAGGATTAAGGTGCTATAACTGTGGAAAGATATGGCACATTTATTGGGAGTGTCCCAAGAAGAAGAAGGAAGGAGGAGAATCTCACATTTCAGAAGCGAGGAAAATAGATGTTGAAGCAGAAGGGGTAGAGGATGGAGCATCCCTGATGTTGAGAAAAGTTCTCTTAAAATGATCCGAAATCGGATTCAGAAGGCTGACAGGGCTTCAAAAAGGCTCAAAAATTAAAGTGCTCGGAATCTGACGAAACCAGCACCATTGCGTCCGTCTCGTTTTCCTGATTCCGGCGGTATATTTATTTTCGCGCATGGAGTCCGTATGGAGGAGATATCACGATTTTACCGCCAAGTCAAACAGGGAAAATTTTTGGGATGCTGACTGTACCTGTCCGTACAGTCCGTACGGCCACGTGGAGGGTCGTACTGTCATGATGATGTGGCAGAGAACAGGCGTGGCGCATTTGTATTGGATGGTTGTCAGCGAATCGGGTGCTGACACGTGTCTCTTCATTTGTGATTAATTTGGTTATGTGTAAAAAAATATTGTTAGAGTCCGCGGGTTTGAACCCGGGACCTCCTCCTCTATACAAAGACTTAACAAACACTCCGCTAGCCAACTATCCGTTGCTTGTTCCTTTTTAACAAGGCGGGAAATAATATATTTATGTTTGCGGGTTGTTTTAATTGTAAAGGGGGGTGGGCCGGTGCTTAGCCCCGACCCATAGTTTATACTATGCATATATTGTAACCATTGTATTATGTACCGGTTGGCGCGCAATTGTATTGTAATACATTGCATTACATATATTATGTTAAACCATGCGCATGGGTTTTAAACCTTTAATACAAGTTTAAT
>JZKD02S0392836.1:522292-547269 GCA_000966675.3 Picea glauca | reverse complement strand
TCATGGCGAACAAGACCAGATCAGTCTAGGAGCCAATCGGCAATTGTAAAGATGTACTAATAAACTTTCAAAAAGAAATCAAGAAGCCTCCCACAAGAGAAAAAGGCCCGGAGACATAGGCAAAGTTGCCGAACTCCGTTATCAAATTTGTGCATAATGGTTTGCTGCTTTTCATTGCATTTCAGATTTGCTTATATGTCTATGGCTGTATAATTCATTTGCTTTTCTCGCTCTTTCATTAAGTTTCCCAATGGTCATTTAATGCATGCAAACAATAACTCAACCATAGTCATTTCGAAAAATCCTGTCGGATCATAAAACCAGAGGCAGAAATTAAAAAGTCGGTGCAGAAGAACAGTCTCTTCAGGGCAGCTTGCAAGACTAAGGATAAATTATGCAAGGTTGTCATTGACAGTGGGAGCAATGACAGTCTAGTATCCACAGAGATGGTGGAGAAATTGAAGCTGAAGACAACTACACATCCAAGGCCATACAAAGTCTCATGGCTGCAAAAAGGACACCAGGTAACAATTGCTAAACAATGCCTAGTTGAAATTAAAATAGGAGGATATAAAGATGAAATCCTATGTGATGTAATTCCCATGGACGTATGCCACATTTTGTTGGGAATACCATGGTAGTTTGATGGAAATGTCATTCATGATGGGAGAAAAAATACATATACATTAGAAAAGAATGGTAGGACACATATGTTGTTGCCAATGGAGGAGAAGAGAGTGAAAGAGGAAACCAGCACAAGTATACATCTCATGAGCGGGAAGAAAATCCTGAAAGAAGTCAAGGAAGAAGAGGAGATGTAGTTCACTATGGTGAGGAAGCCTAGAGTCATCCTTACAAGTACATCAGTGAATGATCTACCTGAAGAAGTCCAAGAATTGTTGGATAAGGGTTTAGTCAGAGAAAGTTTGAGCCCATGCGCAGTACTGACTATGTTAAGCCCAAAGAAAGATGGAGGATGGAGAATGTGCACAGACTTGAGAGCCATCAACAAGATCACCATTAGGTATAGATTCCCTTTACCAAGAATGGATGATTTAATGGATTACTAAAGTGGAGCAAATTTCTTTTCTAAGATATACCTGAAAAGTGGATATCACCAGATCAAGATGAGAGAAGGTGATGAATGGAAAACAACCTTTAAGATGAATGAAGGCCTGTATGAGTGGCTAGTTATGCCATTTGGCTTAACGAATGCCCCGAGCACTTTTATGAGGCTGATGAATGAAATTCTAAAAGATTTCATTGGCAAGTTTGTGGTTGTATATCTGGATGATATACTGATCTTTAGCAAGACTAAAGAGGATCATTTGAGACACCTAACGCTAGTAATGAGGAGGCTACAACAGGAGAAGCTGCCGATCAATTTGAAGAAATCCTTTTTTATGAAGACAGAACTCATTTATTTGGGTTTCGTGATCTCTTCGAATGAACTGAAGATGGATCCAAAGAAGGTGAAATCTATCAGAGAATGGCCGTCACCAAGGAGCATGTTCAAGGCAAGGAACTTTCATGGTTTAGCAAGTTTCTACAGAAAGTTCATTAGAGACTTCAGTGGAATTTGTGCACCAATGATGGATACAATGAAGAAGCGACACAAGTCCTTTAAATGGATAGAGGAGGCTGAAAAGAGCTTCAATATACTGAAGGAGAAGATAACAGAATGACCAATTATGGTCTTGCCGAATTTCGAAAAGACATTTCAGGTAATATGTGATGCAAGTGGAGTTGCAATAGGAGCAGTTCTGAGTCAGGACAATCGACTTGTTGCCTATTTCAGTGAGAAGTTGAATGAGACTAAGAGTAAATACTCCACATATGACAAGAATTTCTATGCCATAATTCAAGCATTGAAGAAATGGAGGCATTATCTTGTCCCGCAAGAGTTTGTCTTGTACAGTGATAACCAAGCTTTACAATTCATAACCCGACAAGAAAAACTGAACCAGAGGCATGCAAAATGGGTTGAATATATGAAAAATTTTACTCTTGTTATAAAACATATTGCTGGGAATACTAACAAGGTTGTTGATGCGTTAAGCAGGAGATGTTTAATTTTGCAGGAATTCTAGGTGAAGACCTTGGGGTTTGAACACCTTAAGGATATGTATTGTGATGATACAGATTTCAAGGAGGCCTACGAAGCATGTTCAAGTCCTGTACTGAGAGATGGAAGTTAGTGGACATAGTATATGGTTCAGGAAGGATTGTTGTTCAGAGGAAATCAATTGTGCATACCAAGATGCTCAATGAGGGACAATCTTATGAAGGATAAGCATAGTGGAGGATTGGTTGGACATTTCGGCCATGATAAAACGTTTGCACAATTGAGCAGCTCGTACTATTGGCTAGGTATGAGAACAGATGTGATAAAGTTAGTGAACATGTGTAGAATCTGCCAACATGCAAAGGGGAAAAGACAGAACACTGGATTGTATCAACCATTGCCAATACCAGAGAGACCTTGGGATGGAATAAGCATGGATTTTGTGTTGGGATTGCCAAGAAAAAAGAGGGGATTTGATTCCATATTTGTAGTGGTGGATAGGTTTTCAAAGATGGCACATTTCATCCCATGCCAAAAGACCAGTGATGCAACACATGTTGCAAATTTATTTTTCAGAGAAGTTGTGAGACTTCACGACCTACCCAGGAGCATTGTCTTAGATAGAGACACAAAATTTGTTGGTCACTTTTGGAGGACGTTGTTGAAGAATACGGGGACAGATTTGTCCTTTAGCTCAACTTATCACCCTTAGATAGATGGGATGACTGAGGTGGTAAATAGAAGCTTGGGAAACTTATTGAGAAGCCTGGTTACTGAACACCATAAGCAGTGGGATTAGATTCTGCCATAAGTAGAATTTTCATACAATGACTCACCAAATAGAAGCACTGGAAGGAGCCCGTTCCAAATACTCTATGGAATGCAACCCAGGGGAGTGTCTGAGTTAAGGGACTTGGAATAGGGAGAGATAAGAAGCGTTGGAGCAGAGGATTTTGTTGCTGAGATGCAGAGAATCCATGGTCGGGTCAAGGAACAATTACAGAGTTCTAACCAGAAATACAAGCACAGGGTTGATCAACATCGCAGGGAACTTCAATTTGAAGTGGGAGATTAGGTTTTGGCACATCTCAGAAAGGAAAGGTTCCCTAGGGGAACATATAACAAATTGAAGATGAAGAAGATAGGACCCTGTAAGATCTTGAGGAAGTTTGATGCAAACGCCTATGAGATCGAACTGCCAGATGGTGTGGGAATTTCACCCATATTCAATGTTTCAGACCTGTATCCTTACAGGAAAGATGACACAGAAGGGTCAAAAGATCAAGGAAATATTCAGTGGGAGAAACAGATGCCTATAGAAGAAAAGCCACAGATGGAGAAAATTGTTGATCAAAGGATTGGCAAGAAGACCAGGAGGAAGACTTATTTTGAGTATCTGGTCAAATGGAAGGGACACCCAATCAAATATTCCAGTTGGGAAAACGAAGCTTCTATCCAGAAGCAAGGAAAATCAATAGAGGAGTTCATGGACAGGAGTCCATGAATTTTTTTCAAGGGGAGTATGATGCAAAAGCATCGTGTCAAGCGCATAGAGGCAAGAACATTCAACATGTGTGAGTTCTTCTAGAACTTTGACGTGGGTGGCTACAAAAAATTTTGGGATCCGCCTCCACTCAGCTACCAGAATTTACTTTTTGAGGCACGCTTGAACCGGTGCCAAATTTTACCCTGTGAAGTAAGCTTTTGAAAATGTAAATAGAGCAGGAGTTTCCACTTCGGCTCTGGAATGCGACTAGACTTAGATAATGTAGGATGAATTTTAGAGTAGTCAAGTAGCCAGGGAAAACCCTAGAACCATCCTTGAGTTATGTAGAAGTTTACACACCTAGTTAGGAGAGAGAGCGGGAATACAGAGAAAAGTTAGCGTAAGAGAGAACTGGGAGTAGCAGGAGAAAAAATTCTTTTGAGTTACTGTAATTTTGAATGGAATTTGTAGCCATTGGGCACTTGTGAATATAACAAAATGGAAAATTGATCCAAATGTGTTGAGCTTGGACTGTGTGTATTTTCCCTGTTATTTTCTGTTTTATAAACAAGTAAATGGAACTGTGAGATTTTGGCAGTTTCAATTGTTTCTCTTCATTTGGAGCTGTACAAGGTGTGCATCGAGCCAGGGAGGAACGCTGTGGAATTGTTTTCTCTTCATTGGGAGCTCTGGAAGGTGTGCATCGAGTCAGAGAGAAAACGCTATGAATCTGACCTATCGAACTCCCTCAGACGCAAGGAGTGCGCGGGAGCCAGAGTCTGAACTAGATAGAGCTCAGGAGAATTAACACTTCAGAAAGTGTTATCGGGATCCAGGAACCCATTCCCTAGAAGGAGAGAAGACCGAGTATTCACATACTTAGAAATCTCCTAAGTTTAAATTGAGTAAAAGATCAAGAGGAAGAACGTTGTCGAGCGTTGGACCACGGTGGAAATACCGCAGGCCATCCGATTAAAGGAAGGAGCGCAGGCTTTAACCCTATTTAAATCCAAGAGGAGAATTTGGAGATCCGAATGAATGGTGGAGAATCCTCGAGCAGGACCATCGAACCCCCGTAGGCCATTGAATCAGGAGGATTTTCCAGGAGGTTAGCGACGAGAGGTTCCCGACGTTCATTTTGGGATTTCGATGACCGTGAGTTGGAAAGATAAGAGATCTTGTCTTTCAAGATCTCGAATCACAAAATCGCGAAATTGAACACTGACCAGGACCGTCAATCGTAGGGATTGTCATGAGCTGTCGATTGGGTGCTGGGGCATTTCAGCGTTTCGGATTTTCGACATTTGGAAACTCCAAGGAGCAAGGATATCCCTTGCGTCTAGATTTCATGAAACGCTAAATCCTGAAGGAGCGAACGCTGAACCATTTCACCATTTCGTGAACCGGGATTTCAAAAGATAGAGTATAGAAGGGAGAACGCTTTCTTCACGATTCCCCAAATTGTGAAAAATCAGTGGCATATTATCGTGGGTCATCATTTTGTCATTCTGGGTACCGGGTACTCGAGAGGCCAGGAGTCTGGAGCTTGGGAGTTCCAACTTGCGAAACCGCGAAACGCAAAGACCCAAAAGACCAAGGGAGGAGCCAGTTGAGGTGTTGTGCCTTTTCAACATTTCAGAGACTAGAAGTCCAATAGGACAAGGAACCAGGGAGAATTCATTCACAGGAGTCCTGAAACCCTGAAAATCCCGTAAGGTATATCGGGTCAGAACAGAGAGAAGAGCACCAAGGGAAAAGGGCACGCACACAAATTTTGTTGAAGGCCTATGCCAGAGGAGAAAAGGGGGACCTGTGGATTTGTTCGAAGGGTTCTAGCAAGAGCCCGAAAGAGATAACTCGGCTCAGAAGAAGAACGATCCAGAGATCAGGAGGTCAGTAGACCCTGTTGAGGTAGGGGGTCTACATCACGCTGCCTTTGGATGAGAACAACCTTCAACCATTTAAAAAATTGTGCATGCAACAACCTCTGGTATTTTTATATTTTGGAAAGCGCCTTCTCAGGTACAAGGGGTGAGAAAAAATCTCAGTTTTGGTCTAGAGAATAAAAGAGAATACACTCAGGGTTCGACCACATTCAAAAGGAGGCACACATGAGAGTATGTCACTGTTTGAAGGTTGCTTGTTTCTTCAAAATATACCCCGCCAAACAATTTTTCATTGAATTGGAGTGACTGATCGCTTGATTAGTGTGCGCCCTCCAATTTTTGGTGCAGAGAAACACTTGAATTATGACCTAGTGGAGGATGAACGTCGGGAGTTTTCCATTATATTTGTAGACATGACAGAAAATTGCAAAAGAAAAAGTGGAATCGAGGAAGGATGCATATATGGAGAATTGCTCAGAGTTTAGGGTTTCTTCTCTTGTAAAGGATTTGGTGGTTTAGCACATCTTAATATCCAAAATTTTGAGAGCGGGCTCGATGATAACCATCCTTGATGGATTGCAAGTGGAAATGATCATTTGCATCATATAGAATCCTAAATTTCTCATTTTTTTTTGCTTGATGCAATAACCATTGTACAGTTTCTGCATATATGGAGAATGAAGCCTGGTATTTCATTGGCATTCCTCTAAAGATCGTTGGCATGTTTCTACGGCTTATATTTGTTTATTCCTAGAGCTGAGACATGGAGAGCGAGATTCTGAGATTAAATTCATGGAACCCAACTCAAAAACTATGGTAGGTGTTAGAATACATACCATGATCTGAATGTGAATTGTTGAGCCTGACTAGCATGGTATCGTTGAGCATAGACCACTATTCACAATGGGTTTTCTAGAAATCATGTTTGCTTATGATACTTAATGCTTCACTAAGTTAGCTTATGCTACTTAATGCTTCACTAAGTTATACAGATGAGCACTCAACATTGGAAGATGGTCGGATGGAACAACTAAGTGTGACCTAGAGGAAGTTGGTTATAGTGGTGAGATTTGAATCCACTCAACTCCGAAATCAAGGTATACTTTCAAATATGTTTTTTTTTGTAAGTTTACTTTCAAGTTGGTGTGTTTTTTGAAATCAAGTTGAATTACAGTGTAAAACTGGTGCATTTTTGGTAGAAGTTGACACCCTTCATTTCATGAGTTTAAACTTTTGAGATTGATTGTTAAAGGGTGGAGTTGCAAAAAATCCTTGAGGTCTAGGTCAATGTATAAAATGGATCGAATTGATGAACTATTAGAGTTACTAAACACTCTAATACTCTATTTTGTGGAAAATAAAATCACAACCGACAAAGCAACTATGTAATATGTTCTAACTTGTTTGCGAGTTTCACAAGACAAAATAGGACTGCCTCAAACTCATAATCAAATTCTTCATGATGAACTTGAATGAAAGAATATTCAATATTTGGAATTAATATTTGTTCAAAAAACCCTCTTTTCAAATAACATGATGTTGATGATTCAGATCAACAACTAGTAAAGAAGCAACTCAGTGAGCCAACTTCATATATGAATGCATATGAAGATTGAATTCCTCTTTCCAATAAAATCATCAGACCTAGGGAAGAAACCAGGAACAATAAGAAGAAAATCGATATCTAATATGAAAATTAAGTGACCTTTCATATTCCTTATTATACCATTTCAATCCAATTCTAAAGTATTGGATTGCTTCAAGAAATTTCACATTCACCTCTCCATTTCAAGAGAAAATTATGAAATGCCAAGATTGTAATCAAGTTGGCCACATGGAATATCAATACTTAGATATTCATGTTTGCGAGCATTGTGGAAAGCATAATCATCCTTCAGATAGATGTTCCAAACACAAAAAATATTCAAGAGTAAATAACCACTATGAGTGAATGACTTCTTGGAAATGGTTATCAACAGTCAAGAAGATATCTCATTCATATCGTAGAATTCATTCTCGAGTATTGACACATTTGCAGTGGAAATATTTGAATATTCTCACCTTGTACCTAATAAGGGGGATAGCAAGAGGGATTGATAGTCAGATGATACAAATTTTATGAGAATAAAGAAATGAATACAGATTATTAACAAGTGCTTAACACAAAATAACAGAGATACAGTAAAATTGGTTTTCTATTCAATAACAAAATAAGTTGAAACTGTAAAATGCAGCGGAAACAAGCTTGCTGGAATGGTGGTGGCTTATCTAAGAGAAGAGATGTGACAACAGCACGCATTCGCAAGAAGTAGATTACAATGAGGCTCTGAAGGCCTTTTTACAATAATAAAGAATGCCAAAAACCCTAGACATCCAAAAACCTAACCCTGGGAGATGAAGCGCCAAAAGTCATGTGGGCCCCGTTTGGGTAAGTTAGTACATCAACTTCCCGGGGTCGTAACTTTTGCATACGATCTCTATTTTATGTGTGTGATAGCCCATTGGAAAGGTATCATTGAGGAGATTCATTTTTTGAGATAGATCCTAAAAAAACTTCATTTAGGCCCTCAAAATGGCCCCAGAAATTAAAACTGCTAAAAATAGTAAATTGCCAAAATTGTCAGAAAACTGTTTTGAGCCAGTTGGAAAAGGTGGGTGGCCACTGATATCCATCTGGATCAATCCTCCCTCCTTAGGAAGCAATTGTCTCCATTTCATTGAGGTCCCCCATCAAATGAGGAAATTTCTGCTGAATTTGGCCCCGGGTGAGCCACTTGCCTTGGTGTAGGATCTGCCCTGCTTTGACGACTCGATAAAGTTGGATCCTTTGTTGTTGAGTGCCCTTGATCTGTCTGTCCACAATATGATCATTGGATTCATGTTGTATTCAGTCAGGGTTGATCTCTGTTGGTGTCAGCTATTCTACTACTTCTGAGGTGTCCAATAATGGTGGGAAATAAGGGCGAAGAAGATCCACGTTGAACACTGGGTGTAGGCCAAGGAAAGGAGGAATGTTGAGCTCAAAATAATTATCCCTCGTGAACTTGGTGATAGTTTACAACCCATAATGGAGTGGGCGAAGATTCCGATGGGGTCCTGTAAGGTGTTCTTTCTGCAAGTGCAACCAAACTTTGTCGCCCACCTGAAACTTATGTTTCACCCGATGTTGATCATGGCATTGTTTGTACTTGCCATTGGACTTCTATAGGATATCCTAAATCTGTTGGCGGATGTGCTGGATCCACTCAATGAATCGGGTTTCTTTGTTAGCTTCATTTGCGGCAGGAGATGAGTCGGTTGAGGTGACTGCAAGGGGAAGTGAAACATCTATGGGACCCAATGGTTGGAATCCCAACCCCACTTGAAAGGGGTTGTGTCCGGTTGAGCTATGCAGGTCTCAGTTGTAGCTATGTTGGACATAGGGAAGGCTCTCATTCCATGTGTGAGGGTGCTTTGAATTATACATGCAAAGGATGTGTACAATCATTTGATTTACAACCTAGGTTTAGCCATCTTTCTGGGGGTGGAAGGCCGTGGATTTGGTGAGCTTGGTGTCCAACAATGACCAGAGGCTCAACCATAATGTGCTGAGAAATCGACTATTCCGATCTGAGACAATGGTTTGTGGAATTCCAAAATGTACCCAGACTCGTTCAAAGAAGAGCTTGGCAGTGGCCTCTGTTGTGATGCTCTTCTTGCAGGTAACCATAATCACCATCTTAGAAAAGCGATCAACAACCACAAAAACACAGTCATTTCCTCACTTGGTGGATGGGAGGCCCGACTTGTAGGTCATTGAGATGGATTCCCATGGCCTATCAGGAATAGGAAGAGGGGTGTACATGCCCCGTTTCTTAGTGGTCGGTTTGGCAATAACACAGGCAGTACAGGACCTGATATACTTGTTGACCTCCTGTCGAAGTTTCGTCCAGTAGAAATGTTTCTGTAGCATCGCCACTATCTTTTTGAAGATGAAGTGTCCTGCCACCTAACTATAGTGGGCCTCCCAGATCAGCTTCGCTCACTCACTTTATGGAACACATATATGGCCCAGACGACACAACAATCCATCCTGAAGATGGAAATTATCGACAATTGCGTTTTCACCCAACATTTGGTACGTGGTGGAGAAGTCAGGGTCTGTCTCATAGAGTTGGGTCCATCCAGATGTCTCATGGCCGTAAGAGTCTAGCACCGTGGTGAGTGTCACGACTGGCAGTCTGCTAAGGGAATCAACGACGCGATTGGTGCTTCCTGTTTTATACTTGGTGTTGAGTTGGAATTGCTGCAAGTATGTGGAACACTTTTGATGGTAGTCATTCTGCAATTTTCCCTGTGTTTGCATGAACTGTAGTGGCTTATGATAAGTGTGGATGACTGTCTCCTTCCCAAGAATGTAATGCCTCCATTGGCGGCATGCTTTCACGGTGGAGTACATTTCTTTGTCATAAGTAGGGTACTTACAGACAGTATCTGACAGTGACTCACTATGATAGGCCACGGGGTGGCTGTGCTAAGTGAGAACGATGCCCACAACATAGTTTGAAGCATCTGTCTCGATCTTAAAGGGATGCTACGGGTCTGGTAGTGAAAGTACTAGGGTTGAGCACAAGCGCTTCTTCAAATAATCAAATGCTTATTGTTGGGACCGGCCCCACACAAATTTTTCCTTACCACCACCCCTGTTTATTTGGCTGAGGGCCCATGTAATATGGGAGAATCCCAACACAAACCTGCGGTATAAATTGGCAAGGCCCAAGAAGCTCTGAAGCTCAGTGAGAGTTGTTGGGGATAACCAGTCACGGATGACTTGGATATTGGCTGGATCCACATGTAAACCATGTTGATCAATGATGTAGCCCAGGTAATGGACCCTGTCCATGCCGAAGGATCATTTTTCCAAGTTGGCATATAGCTTGTGTTTTCACAGGGTGTGCAAAACCTGCTAAATATGCTGCAAGTGTTCGACCCAAGTCTTGCTGTAAATTAGAATGTCATCCAGGTACACCACTACAAAAGTATTGGTGAATGGTCACAGGATATCGTCCATCATCCTCATGAAAGTGGTTGGAGCATTTGTCAAACCAAAGGGCATGACCAACCATTTAAAAAGGCCTTCCTTTGACTTGAAGGATATCTTCCATACATCTATCTGTTCTATCGGGACCTGGTGGTAGCCAGACTTCAGATCAATCTTACTAAAGTATTTGGCCCCTGTGAGTTGATCAAGGAGGTCATTAATTCAGGGAATCGGGTACCGGTTTCTGACTATGATTTTATTCAGAGCCTGGCAATCAATACAGAGTCACCAGATTCCATCTTTCTTCTGTACCATCACGATTGGGCTCCCACAAGGTGATGAGCTGGGGCGGATTTTCCCCTTGTGGAGAAGTTCTTAGATCTATTGCTTGATCTTCTCATTCTCTAACAAAGAGCGATGATAGACTAGCCCATTGGGCAACGGTGTGCCAGGGGTCATACCGATGGGGTGCTTGACCTGGCAGTGCAGAGGTACCCATGTAGGTGAGGAGAAGATATCCGAGTATTCTTCCATGACCTTATCTACTTACTTCTGCTGTGTGGAGAGTTCGACCGCGGAGACCCTAGATATGGCTGTGATCTTTCTATTATTCTGAGAGAGAATCACGAAGAAGACAAACTTCCCCATCTGAGAGATGACCTTCCTGCATTGCTTAGCAAAGATAAAGGAAATAACACTAGGTGGGACTGCCTCGGGTATCATGTACAATTTCCTGTTCAAAGTAATAATAATACTATGAGGCCTAGACTCATATACAACATGAAGTTTCCATAAATAAGGTTGGCCCAAAAGAACATCACAAACTTCGAGAGGAGAAACATCACACAATACCTCGTCTTTGAAGGGCTTGATGGCATATGAGAGTCAGCACAGTTGGCTAACACGGAGATCGCTTCCTTGGCAGAGCCATCTAATGGTGTAGGGTTATGGGTGCGGCATTGTTGGCAGGGCCAATCGCTTGATGACCTCTGCTGAGATGAGGTTCTTATGGCTACCTATATCAATGATGAAGTGTAGCGGGGTGCATTTTACCCACATATATGAATGGAAGAGGCGCTCTCCTTCTTCTAGCTCATCTGGTTCACCAGGCTGGAGCTTGGTGGTAGCAACGGTGGCACTGGGTTCCGCGTCAATGATCCATCTTCCCCTTTTTGGTTCTAGCTCAGAGTCAGAATCTGCATCTGATTCAAAGGCTTTCACTTTGACCACCAGTGAATTCTTTGAGCGATAGTCAGCAGTGTTATGCCAAGGGCTCTTATGGAGAACGCACCACTTCCCGGCATCTTTCTTTGTCTTTTCGATGTCCTTCTTTGCTTGTGGCTTGGATTGGTTGTCATGATACTGTCCATATTTTCTCTATCCTTTTTTTGGTGGGTTGGGGCTGCCCTTTCCTGGATTTTGTTGTGAGGGGTTCCCAGGCCCAAATTGTCGCGTCTTTTGTTTGAGCTTCTGCTCGATTTTGACGGCATATTGGTAGGCCGCGCCCAAGGATGAGATGTCCAAAAATTCCATTTTGGTCTGGATTTATCTATGCAGAGCACCATGATACTTGAGCACCAGATGTCACTCCGAATCTTTGATACCCAACTTGGTGTGCAAGGTATGGAAGATATTTGTGAAATCTGGCACTGCTTGGTCTCTTTCTTGCCGTAGTGTGGTCCGTTTGGTATACAGATCATCATAAATTCTGACAGGGTAGTATTATTCCTTAATAGCATCCCTAAAGGATTCTTAGGTGGTCATGATTGAAAATAATTAGGTTTCCTCTATTTTTCGTTTGCTCACAGAAAGTTTCCCACCAATCTTTGACATGGGGAATGACTTTGAGGAGCGTAAAAGTAATCTTTTCTCTATTCGAAAAGTTATGGACAGAAAAATACTCTTCTAGTAGATTCAACCACTTTTCTGCAACATCTACATCTATCTAACCTTCAAATATAGGAATATCGAAGTTTATTTGTACCTTGAAGGGGGTGGCACCTCCGTTCGAAGAAGATGCGTCGCCTATTGGTAGCCGTTGAAGGATTTGTGCAAAACTACCCATCATCTCGTTCCTCTGTTGTGTGAGGGCTTCCTTAATCAATAGTTTGAAAGGATCTCATGTACTGTCATCTTTCTTTTCTCCTTCCATGGGAGGTCGCTTGGGCGTGTGAGAGATTTTGTCCTCAAGAGAAACGAGCTCGAGACCCAACTCTTTGTACTCCGACCTCATTGGGGACATGCATTAAGACGACAAGTAGTAGACCGCTCTGATACCATTGATCTGGATTTTATAAGTAGAAAGAAAGGAATACAGATTATTAATAGGTGCTTAACACAAAATAACATAGATACAGTAAAACTGGTTTTCTATTCAATAACGAAATAAGTTGAAACTGTAAAATGCAGCGGAAACAAGCTTGCTGGAATGGTGGCATCTTATCTCTGAGAAGAGATGTGACGGAAACGCGCATTCACAAGAAGAAGATTACAATGAGGCTCTGAAGGCCTTTTTACAATAATAAAGAATTCCAAAAACCCTATACATCCAAAAACCTAACCCTAGGAGATGAAGTGCCAAAAGTCACGTGGGCCCCGTTTGGGTAAGTTAGTACATCAACTTCCCAGGGTTGTAACTTTTGCATACGATCTTCGTTTTAGGTGTGTGATAACCCGTTGGAAAAGTATCATCGAGGAGATTCATTTTGGGAGATCAATCCTAAAAAAACTTCATTTAGGCCCTCAAAAGGGTCATGGAAGTTAAAACTGCTAAAAATAGTAAATTGCCAAATTTGTCAGAAAATTGTTTTGAGCCAATTGGAAAAGGTGGGTGGCCACCGATATCCATATGGATCATTAGGATTCAAGTTTCGAAGTCCTATCAATCGAGCAATAGCATCCAATATTGAAAATCAAGAGAGATTTGGTTTATGGTCATCCCAAAACCACTATATTGGTTTATCATTGTCCCAAAACCACCATATTGGTTTGCAGTTTTCCTTAAACCACCACTTATTATAAGACTTACAACTTTTGCTAGACAATGATTTGTGGTTTTCCTTAAGCCTCTATTTAGAAAAATACATCATCTTATGCTATAGAATAGTTTATGGTTTTCTTTAAACCATCATTCGAGAGGAATTATGTTGGATGTATGGGTTGACTGAGGTTCTACCTTAGTTTCTCCAACAAAACCCTAGAAACCATCGACCCCTCTGGTAAAACAGAAGGCAACACTACTCACATATTTCACATTGCAGTCTCACCTGAGATGGCTTCTAGGTGATTGCATGACCCAAGTGTCTACAATCATGGAAGGGATGGAACTCGTGGGAATGTTAGGCACATTTACTCTTTTGCTTCAACATTCATCAGATCTATTATTCATTTAAATTTAACCATTCATTATGCATAGTATAACATGTCTAATCTAGTGCACGATGTAAAATAACCTTAACATATTCATGCATTCATTCATTAATTAGAATAATAAGCATAAAGAACGCATTCCACACATTAACACAGGTTTTTACTGTGGTTCACCTCCAATCCAATATGTGACATACTTTATCTCATATTCCCTAGCCAATGCATTCTAAGCTTCCCTGGGTGTTGCAAGTATTTACTGTCATAGAGGAGAACCATATCTCCTTCCTTGAAGTTATTCTTCTTAATATTTCTATCATTCCAAGAATTATCCTTTACTTTATGTACATCCTGATGGTAACGAACTATGATATTGTCTTCTTCTAATTCCATTAGTTGAGCCAATATTTCTTGATTTGCGCTTCTTTCTGTCATCTATGTTATAGCTTCAATGTGCAGGCTTGGTATCAAATAATCCAAGGGAAATACTACTTCATGTCCATATACCAAGCTGAAGCGTTTCTTCCCTATTAGCTTCTTGCATGTAGTTATGTAAGCCCATAGTACTGATAGTACCTTCAATTCCCAATCATTTGTGTTCACATTGCATATCTTTGTTAAGACATTCTCCAATATCTTGTTAAATGCTTCCATTATTCCATTAGCTTGATGGTGATATGGAGTGCTCTTCTCCTGATATATCTTAAATTATTCAAGCATTGCTTGGATGGTACTGTTAATAAAGTGATTCCTTTGATCACTCATCAAAACTCTTGGGCATCCAAATCTTGTCACTACATGCTCAAATAAAAAGTGTGTTGCAGTCGCTGCACTGTAATCCTTCACTGATGCTACCTCATCCCATCTAGTTAAATATTTTTTTGTTGCAATGATATATCTTACTCTTGATCTTCTTGTTGGTGGGTTAATTGGTCCTACAAAGTCTACTTTCCATTTTTCAAATACTTGTAAAGTAACTTGAGGTATCAATGGCATCTCATCCCTCCTAGATGGTTTTTCAACCCTCTAACAAACATCATAATTTTGATAGTACTCCTTTGTATCCTTATGAATTGTTGGCCACCATAATCCTACGCACAATATCTTTTGTGCATTAGCTTTCCCTACATAATGTACTCTAACTATTTCTTCATGTGCTTCTACAAAAATGATAAGTCGTTCATGCTCCATAACAAATCTCCTCAAAATTTTGTCTGGATCAAATTTGTAAAAGTGACCTACAATCAATTGGGATTCTGCAGCTCTAACCACCAAAATTTTCTTTTACGCAGTATTAAATTCCTTTGGGGAAAATCTTGTACTAAAAAATTCGATAATATCATAAAAATACTCATCATCTATCTGTACTGAAAATAGTTGAGCATCAGGAAAGTTATCTTCCAAATTTCTTG
This sequence comes from Picea glauca, assembly GCA_000966675.3. Classification (NCBI taxonomy): domain Eukaryota; kingdom Viridiplantae; phylum Streptophyta; class Pinopsida; order Pinales; family Pinaceae; genus Picea; species Picea glauca. The sequence continues at coordinate 532,034 of JZKD02S0392836.1, read as the reverse complement.
GTTCCTCTCCATTAACAATTCTTAACAAATGATCTGGTCATGCATTCAATCTTCCTCGCTTCACCACAAATTCAAAGTCAAATTTATGAAACAATAGTAACAATATACATATTATTCCCCCGCAAAACTCGCTTATTGACTAAATATCTAAGAGTAGAGTGGTTTATAAACATCTTAAAATGTTGTCCTAACAAATAATGTCTGAATTTCTACAATGCATAAACCATAGCTAATCCTTCTCTTTCTGTATTATTGTAGTTTTGTTCTAAATCCGATAACTTCCTGCTTGCAAATGTGATAGGGTGATCTATATCACCTTCTCCTGGCTGTGTCAATACTACTCTAGTTTCTATTGATGATGCATCCACATGCACATGAAATTCCTTTGTCCAATCTAGAAACACAAAAATTGGCGTAGTCACCATATTTTTCTTCAAAATATCCAAACTCTGTTGGCACTTATCATTCCAATGATACTTAATGTCCTTCTTCAAAAATTTATCCATCGACACAGTAATCTCTGCATATCCCTTTATGAATTTTTTGTAATACTATGTATGACCAAGTGAATATTTTAACTGCCACACTGACTTCGATGGTGTTAAATTAACTATGACAACAATTTTGGCAGGATCAACCAACAAACCCTTTTCACACACCACATGCCCTAAAAAAATCCCAAAAGGTGAGATGAAAACGCATTTCTTAATATTCAATGAAATATGACATTATCTACATCTCTCTAACATCAATCTCAATACTTCAACATGATCCTTCAATAAGCTAAAGATTGTCCAATCATCCAAGTAAACTTCTAAAAACTTATGAATAAAATAATTAAAGGCTACTACTACTACCCTTGAAAAAATGGTTGGTGCATTATTCAATCCAAATGGAATCATTGTGTACTGATATGATCCCCATTCTATAGAAAATGTAGTCGTATGCCTATCCTCTGGTGCAATCCTAATTTGATGATATCTTGAAAACCTATATGTAAATGAATAATCTTCTTGACCTCCTACATTCTCCAATACTTCATCTGTGAATGGGGTAGGGAAAGGATCATGCAAGCAAGAATCATTCAGTTTTATTAGATCTACATAGATCTTGATTCCCCCCTACTTTTTTTCTTACACTACCATGGGACTGATCCATTCTGATTCTTCCATAGGTTCTATGACACTAGCTTCTAACATCTTGCCAATTTCTTCCTTGAATTTCTCCTTGTATACTGGATTCAACCAGTAAGGTCTCTGTCTTATAGGTCTAGCATCTGGTTTCAAAGGGATCTTCATCTCTCCAAGTTCTCTTGCTAATCCCTTCATCTTTGAAAACATCGTTGGAAACAAATCACTGTACTCAAGCAGTAACTATGTGATTCTTTCTACACTCTGATTATCCTAATAATCTCCAATGTTTGCAATCTTTGGGTCTTCTGCAATTCCAATATTTACCTTCTTGATTTTCAATGGTGCAACATAGTCTTCTGAATATAGCTTTGGACCTTCTACTTCCATCTCACCTTCAACTTATGGGATATGGATATTGCGTGGGTTTTCTTCTGCTAGGTATTCTTTTGTCGGGTCTTCTTCTGCTGGGTATTCTTCTTCTGCGACATGATAATAGGGTAACAACTATTGAACTATTTGTTTCTGATGATATGTTGTCACAATATTCACTTTAGGTTCTTCAAAAACCCTATCTCTTACCACCTTCAATGTTGTATCTATATTTGGACTCTCATGTTCAAAAGTAAATGTAACCACAAAATTCTACGACATTTATTCCCATTTGCAGTTTCCCTACGTTGTTCTTGTTTTGTGTACTAGTTCCTTGGAATGCCTTCTAGTGTGTGAATAAAGTGTTGGTTGTGGAGCCTGATTATCTTCATGATTCATAGGTTTGTTTCAGTTGTGCTTGGACCCCATTCCCTAATGAGGGGGTGTGGGGGGGACCCCCCCCCCACAAATGTCGCCATGAGGGTCCAGAGGGGGCAGGGGATTCGAGGGAAACGCCCCTGAAGAGAAATATTGGGAAAAATTGCTTTTTAAAATATTGTAATTTCATAGTCAATATGGAGCGTTCATTATAAGGTCGCATGTTTGATGGTAGAATTTATTTTAGGGATTTTTTCCCTAGAAGGAAACCCTCTTTTATGAGGGAAATGTATTGCAGTTGTGTAGGTGTGTGAATATTGTATTCTGAGAGAGGCGTCTGTGAGAGAAAGAAAAGGAAGTTACAATGGGTGTGTTGTAGGTTGTATCCCTTCATTTTGATGGATAATAAAAATGAAGGACCTGGAAATTTCTCTAGTGGACGTAGCCCACATTGGGTGAACCACATATATCTTTGTCTCTATTATATTGTGTATCTTCTGTGTTTTATTTTATGACTCCGCGATCCTATTTTTATAACAATTGGTATCAGAGAAAAATGTAACTTGTAGGAAAAGAGGGTTCTTGGTTTGAGTGGGAGAAATGACAGAAGATGGAAAGTTTAGGGTTGAGAAATTTAATGGCCAAAACTACTAGTTATGGAAGATGCAGATGGAATATTATTTATATCAGAAGGCTCTATTCCTACCATTGGGTGGAATGGAAAATAAATCGAGGGCCATGAAGGATGAAGAATGGAAGGTTCTTGACATAAAGGCAATAGGAATTATACAACTGATCCTGGAAGCGTCGACAGATTTCAATATTTCAAAAGAAAAGACAACGAAAAGGTTGATGGACGCATTGGATAAACTGTATGAAAAACCATCGGCATCCAATAAGGTATTTCTAATGAAGCGATTATTTAATATGAAGATGTCATAAGGTGGGTCTGTTGTAGATCATTTAAATGAATTCAATATGGTTACTAATCAAAAAAGTTCTGTAAAAGTGGACTTTGATGATGAGGCGAGGGATCTTCTAATCCTATTCTCATTTCCAGAAAGTTGGAAAGGCTTGGTCATGGTTGTAAGTAACTCTGTATCTGGTTCAAACACTCTAAAATTTGATGATGTTGTTGGTGTTATCCTTAGCGAGGAAACGTGACTCAAAATCACAGGTGAGATATCAGGTAATGCGTTGACAGTGGAGAGCAGGGGAGGACAAAAGGACAGAGGAAAGGGATTAGGGAATCGTGGGAATTCTAGGAAGGGTAGATCCAAATCCAGGCTAGGAAAGATAAAGTGTTGGAATTGTGGGAATAAAGGACATCTAAAGAAATATTGCAGAGCTCTAAAGAAACAAAGAGATGGACAACAAGAGAAAAATCAGGAAGGAAATGTAACAGGTGATGTGTTACAAGATGCTTTGATTCTTTCTGTAGATAATATTTATGAGTCTTGGGCAGTATATTTAGGGCCTTCATTTCATTCTACACCCCATATGAAACATTTTCTAGATTATGTTCAAGGTGATTTTGGACAGGTTCATTTGGGTGATGATGCACCATGCAAAATTGTTGTAATGGGTAAAGTACAAATAAATAAAAAGAATGGAAACCAATGGTTATTGAAAGAGGTAAGAAATATACCAGATCTAAGGAAAAATATAATTTCAACAGGGCAGTTGGAAAGTGAAGGATGTATATCTATATTTACAGATAAGGCGTAGAAGGTCACCAAAGGATTACTGGTGATAGCAAAAGGAGAGAAGGTAGGTACATTGTATTTATGTATCGGGAATACTAATCATTCTATCTCTTTAGCTTCCATAGGAGTGGATACAACACTTTGACATCATAGGCTTGGACACATGAGTGAGAAGGGGATGCAGATACTTCACAAAATGATTTTTTTTTAGATCTTAAACAAATTGATTTGGATTTCTGTGAGCACTGTGTTTATGGAAAACATAAGAGAGTCATATTTCTCAGATTTGGAAAAGAAAAGAAGAGTGAAAGGTTAGAGCTTGTGCATAGATATGTACAGGGACCAACGCAGGTATCATCTTTTGGTGTCTCTCATTATTATGTTACTTTTATTAACTATGCAACAAGAAAAACTTGGGTTTATTGCATTTGACAAAAATCTGATGTTTCTGACACTTTTAAGAAATGGAAGGCTTTGGTTGAGAATGAGATAGGAAAAAGGTTGAAGTGTCTCAGATTAGACAATGGAGGAGAATATTGCAACAAGGAGTTTGATGATTACTGTTCATACCATGGGATTCGTAGAGAGAAAAAAGTTTCAGGAACACCACAAGAAAATGGTGTGTCAGAAAGGATGAACATGACAATCATGGAGTGTGCAAGGAGTATGAGATTGCATGCAAGGTTTCACTTATAGTTTTGGGAAGATGTTGCAGATATTGTTGTTTACTTGATAAACAAAGGACCTTCAATTTATTTGGATGGTGGCATTCCAGAGGAGGCATGGACAGGTAAAAACATAAACCATTCATTTTTGAAGGCTTTTGGTTGTGAATCATTTGTCCATATTGATAAAGAAAATAGAACAAAGCTTGAGTAAAAATTCAAGAAGTGTACCTTTATTGGATATGGTATTAATTATTTTGGTTATTGCTTATGGGATTATGAAAATCGCAAAATCAATAGGAGTAGAGATGTCATATTCAATGAGAAGGTCATGTACAAAGAACAATTGCAGGGAACGAAACAGGAAAAAGAAAAACTAGAATACACAGTGCTTGATGAGATCAATGAAAAAGAAATTTCGAAGGTACTAAAAGATTAAAATGTACAATAACAGGAGAAACATGTACCTCAAACTCTTGCAAGTGTTGTTAGAATTTATACCAAGTTAATTAGATCCCCTAAACTATACTCTCCTTCATTGTATTATTTGATGTTCACTGATTCTGGTGAACTAGAAAGTTATGAAGAAACAATGTAGGTAGACACTAAAAATAAGTGGAAGCAATGAATAAAAGAGGAAATGGATTCCTTGGTAAATAAACAGTCTTGGGACTTGGTTCAGTTGCCTGCAGAAAAAAGAGCATTGCAGAATAAATGTGTTTACAATTTGAAGGAAGAAGATGGAGGAAAAAGGCGGTACAAGGATAGACTTGTTGTAAAGGGGTTTTCACAAAAGAAATGTATAGATTTTGATGAAATTTTTTCTCTTTTTGTTAAGATGACTTCAATTAGGAATATTTTAATTCTTGTGGTAGTAGAATATTTTCATCTTGAACAGTTAGACGTAAAAACAACTTTTCTCCATGGGGATTTGGAGGAAGATATTTTTATGTGGCAACCACAAGGGTATGAGATCAAAGGGAAGAAAATTTTTGTATGCAGGTTGAAGAAGAGCTTGTATGGACTAAATCAAGATCCAAGGTAGTGGTATTTTAGGTTTGATAGGTTTATGAGAGAACACGGTTATAGTAGATGTCATTCTGATCATTGGGTTTATTTTAAAAGGATGGAAAATGGAAGTTATATTATCTTGCTATTGTATGTAGATGGCATTCTTGTTGCAGAGTCTAATATGCAGGATATAAATGTGGTCAAGAATAAATTATCTAATTCATTTGCGATGAAATATTTGGGTGGTGCAAAGAAAATCATTGGTATGAGAATAACAAGAGACAAGAAAAATCACAAATTTACATTGTCCCAGGGTGAGTACATAGAGAAGGTGTTGGAGAGATTTAGAATGCAAAATGCAAAACTAGTTAGTACACCTTTCGCCAGCCATTTCAAATTAACTAAAAAAATGTGTTCCAAGACACATGAGGAGATAGAATAAATGTCTAGGGTCCCTTATTCATCAACAGTTGGCAACTTGATGTATGTGATGGTTTTCACAAGACTAGACATTGCACATGCAGTGGGAGTTGTGAGTAGGTATATGAAAAATCCAGTTAAAGAACATTGGGAGGCAGTAAAGTGGATTCTTAGGTATCTGAGAGGTACTTCTAGTCATGCATCATGTTTTGGAGGTTCATAAATTGTTCTACATGGATATGTTGATTCAGATATGGAAGGTGATAAAGATAGAAGAAGAAGCACCACAGGGTATGTTTTTATGGTAGGTGGAAGATCAGTAAGTTGGATTTCAAAACTACAAAAAGTTGTCTCTCCTTCAACAACAAAAGCAGAGTATGTTGCTGCTATAGAGGCTAGTAAATAAATTATTTGGTTACAGAGGTTTATGGAGGAATTAGGAAAGAAGTAGAAGAATAGAAGTTTGTATAGTGACAATGAGAGTGCCATTCATCTTGCAAAGAAATTATCCTTCCATTCAAATACTAAGAATATACAACTTAGGTACCATTTCATACAGTCTGTCTTGGAAGATGGGCATTTAAAGTTGGAAAAGATACATGCTAGACAAAATCCTGTAGACTTGTTAACAAAGGGAGTAACCAGGGAGAAACTGAGTTCCTGCTCAGTTTTAATTGGTCTTCAAGCATGAAAGTGAAGATGAGAAAGTTTCCAGGTCCAAGGTGGAGTATAGTCCAACAAGTATAACAAAAGTGGAGTTGTTGTGACTAGTCTCCACTGGGATATTGTTGGTTGTGGAGCCTGATTATCTTCCTAATTTAGAGGTTTGTTTCAACCATGATTGGACCCCATTTCCTAACAGGGGGTGTGGGGGGGATTTCCCCCCAAAATATTCACTAGGGGGGTTTAGGGGGGGCAGTGACAATTTTTGTAGTCCCCCCTAGTCGAGGAGTTGGGGGCAGCGCCCTCGAAGCAAAATATGGGAAAAATTGCTTTGTAAAATATTGTAATTTCATAGTCAATATGGACCGTTCATTATAAGGTCATAGATCTGATGGTAGAAGTTATTTTAGGGATTTTTTCCCTAGAAGGAAACCCTCTTTTATGAGGGAATTGTATTGCAGCTGTGTAGGTGTGTGGATATTATATTCTAGGAGAGGAGACTGTGAGAGAAAGAAGAGGAAGTTACAACGGGTGTGTTGTAGGTTGTATCCCTTCATTTTGTTGGGTAATAAAAATCAAGGACCTGGAAATTTATCTGGTGGACGTAGCCCACAGTGGGTGAACCACATATATCTCCATCTCTATTGTATTGTGTATATTTTGTGTTTTTATTTCCACATTTGTTTTATTTTATTGCTCTGAGATCCTATTTTTCTAACATAAAGTGATGTGGCCATTCTTCCGGAGGTACCAATATCCATTGGACCATACACCTGTCTATGTGTTCTCTGCATTTTCCAAATCCATCATATTTCTCGAAAATTATGTTCTCCTGATCTACGCCAAATCTAATGCATAGTAACATTTTGCATTGAAACCAATTATTAATCTTCTACTTATGTGTTCCCCACCAACAGGAAGGTGTAGCTTTCAAAGCAATATCTAATACTAGAAATATTTGATTTTCTACTATTTCTAATTCAAGCTTCATTATAAATTATTCTAAGTCATTAATGTTGGTAAATGTTTAACAGGTAGCGCATGCTTTTCATTGATGGAAAGTACAACAATGAAGATGGTATGAGTACAGGAAGAATGTAACAGACGAGCACCAGAAGTATTTTAGGAAGACGCTGCAGAGCAAGCCCATTAAGTTCAGAAGAGATAGTGCAGAGGATTGTTGGCAGGTTATTATCAGGCAAAGTAAGCTTGTCATTGATGGCAAGATCAGAGTATGCAGCGAAGGTAAAACAAGGACAAAGTACGCTCTGGAGGAGAAGCGCTAGTGATCGCTGGATCTCATCCTGAATTCCCGATGGCCGTCAGATCTGAATGAAGACAAAAGGAGCGTGCACATCTGGAGGATAGATCTCAGGCGTTAGATCTGAGCGCAAGGTCCGACCACCGTTGGATTGAGGAAAACTTGCAAGATCTTTAAAAAGTGCAAGGAGTAGAGGGATCAAAAATCCCGGAAGCAGGAGGACCGTCCATTTCAGGGGGTTATGTGGACCGTTGATCCGACCCCCTGTCGAGGTTTCGAGGATCGAGTGTTGGAGATGTCAAAGAATATTGACATCAAGAATCCTGAAATTGTGATGTGTGAAATCCCGACTGAATCTGAACCGTCAGATCAAGATGTGATCTAGACCGTCGACCCAACTCACATCGGCATACCACTTCAGCTAGGAACACATGGCACAACCAGGTAATGACAAGTGTCATACTGATTCAACATTTCAGGCACATGTAAGTCACGAATCAGAGTGACATGTGGCAATATTCAACACGTGTCAATCCATGTGTGACGTCAGCAGATGGACACCACTTTGGAGTTTCTAGGATCGCGTGTTGGAAATGTCAAAGAAACAATGCTACAGGAATCCCGATTTCGTGATATGAAAAATCGCGACATAAATCACAGCCGTCGAATCAAGATCAAATCTGGACCGTTGATTCCAGTCCTTGTCAAAATTTTGGGGATCGAGAGTTGGACATGTCAAAGATTATTGACTTCAGGAATCCCGATATCGCGATATGTGAAATCACAATGTAATCTGAGCTGTCAGATCAAGATTTGATATGGATCGTTGATTCCAGTCAATGGAGAGGCATCGGGGATCGAGAGTTGAACATGTCAAAGATTATTGACATCAGGAATCCCGATATCGCGATATGTGAAATCTCGATTTAATCGCAGTCGTTGAATAGAGATCAGATCTGGATCATTGATCAAACTCCATATCAGAGTTTTGCGAATCACGACATAGAGAGATAAAGAACTCAATCCATCAAGAATGCTGAAATCGCGAAATCGCGATTCAATCATAGCCATTGAATCAAGATTAGATCTGGACCAGGGAATCACAGGACATGTGGCAAGTGATCAAAATTTCACCGACTTGGGGTCAACGAAGCATAGTGTCGAAAATCGTGAAATGCCAAATCACAAAAGCGCCTTATGCATAAGGATGTGGTCACAGCCCTTGGACACATCAGCGAGAGATGGAGGAAAGAGATAGAGAAACCAAGCTCATCTTTGGGGATCACGACTTGGAGAGGCAAGAACACAATGCAATAGGAATGCCGAAATGCTGAAACCCGATTTAAAGGCAAGATTAATAAAGCTCATCCAACGACGTAGATTAACTTGAAGGAGATCTGAGAGCTACTGTTGCACGACACAGTGAAACTGCTAGAAACCATTGATGGTTTCTACCAGAGGATGCGAAGACACTTCGGGATGACTGACAGAGGAGGTGAAGAGTCTCTGAGAGGAATGAAGATGTTCTTGGAGGCGATTGATAGCTGATGAGCATTCAAGCCTGTAACTGAAACAGAGAAGGTGAGTTAAACTGTCACAAAGAAGACGAAGAGTCTCAAACTGCCAGAGAGGCTGAGGAATCTCAGTATAACATACAGTGATGTTGGACACGCGGGGCGAACCACCAGAGAAGATGAAGAGTCACGATGATGACCAGACAGAGCACTCGAGAGGTGGAGGATAATGGTGCAGAGTCATCATGCAGAGGCATTGCGAACATTGCATGCACAAGGTGCACAGAAGCTATAAATACACGGTATAGAGAAGAGATGGGGATGCTGTTGCTGTTGGAGTTTGGTGTGGTTATTGTTGGTGAAGGTGATTCATGTGTGAAGAAGGAGGAGAGTGCAGCAGTTGAATAGCACATAAGAGGAACTGTGCAGTGAATGGAAATGGAGCACAGAGCATAAAAGGTGGAAGAACAGACAGCGCAAGTGATGTGTGCAGAAAGGCAATGAGGTAGATAGAGCAACGAAATGCAGCAGAACAGTGATGAGTCTGGTAAGCCATTGTTGAACATCATATCACTGTAATAAGTTTCAGTAGCAAAGATTTATATTTCAGGGTGGTTGGGAG
>JZKD02S0392836.1:468235-478624 GCA_000966675.3 Picea glauca | reverse complement strand
AGAAGGTTCTACTTCTAGAAGATTCCTCCTCTAGAATGTTCTTAGGTGATGGTAGCACTATATAAAGGGGTTTAAGAAATGTAATGAGACATGAAGAAAAATATTGTATTTGGAGTTGAAGCTCATTAGGAGGTTGCCCCCTCGAAGAGGCAAGTGAACAGGAGAGGATCCCTTCCGTAATAGGATCCATTGTATGGTGTTTCCCTACCTTAAGGGTTTGATAATAATAGAATGCGGTTTCTTCTATCTTTCTTTGTGGATCTATTGTGTATTCAGTATTTGTGGTGATTATATCGGTATATCTATTCAGGTTCTTAACACCTCAATCACAATCAAGAGTTGATCCTAGTGTCCAATGAAACTGACCTGGAACACATTTTTTATCCGACCTCCTTCCCCTTTCCCCAATAGTTGGCCCCTGTGGCACATTCGACGCTCCTATGCCCCCCATCCCGATATGTACATGTAGACGTAGTGTAGGAATGCACTCAAAGAAGAAGGTGGATAGAATTTTCCCAAATGAATAGTTTCCTCCTTGTATCCTCTTGCATGATGATATTTATTTCTTAAGCACCGCCAATAGTATCTGGGTGGGTACCATCTAACACCGTCTCCACCATGTGCATATGCCCTCTATACACCTTGTGTAAAGAGTGACTCCCTAGTATAAAAATCACTACTATAGACACTACATGGGTCTCTAATAGCATAATATCCCCCATGTGGATAGTGGAATCCCATATTTGAGCACCAAGAATTAAATGACAATCTAGAAATTTCTCTACTCACCTCCCTCGAGGTAGTATAGGTTTTGTCTATCAGTACACCTAGTTGGGTAGCCTTGTCAAAAATTATATGTCCTTCATTGTTATCACCATTTGTTGTTCTTGGATCATGAATTCCCCCTCATCGGGATCCCAATACCCAACTATGCGTGATGATATCCTTTCTCTTGCTTGCATCAAAAGGTTCTCAAAGAACTTGAGTAACCATATTGTGCTAGTGCCCTTCGTATGGTTGGATCCTCTTGTACCTGGGAAAGGATTTCCTCAAAATCCATTTCTCCCCACAACACTTTGAAATATACCATTCCTGCATAAAACCACATTTTTTCATCATGTTTCATCATCAAAACTCACCATTTGATTCCTCTAACTATTCTCCCCTCCATTAGGGGCCTTCCTAGAAATTTTTGGACCCCCATCTCAGAATTTTCGAACGTAAATTTTACCCCCAACTTTTGTGTTGAGCAACACAAATATTGGGGGAAGTTTTTTCATTGGCCACATAGTTATTTCCCCCAATAAGTGCATTGGACCCCAAAATTTTCTAGAGTTCAGTAACTCATATAATAGCCCCTAATACAAAAAAGTAATCCACAAAACTCGAAGATCACACTTACACCACGACCTAACAATCACACCATCAGTTTTCAACAATCAATTCTCTTGCAGCAACCTTAGAAAGATTTAGGGCCTTCTCCTCCTTTCCACATTCATTCTCCACCACTAGTAACAACAAATCGGACAAATGGGAGGAAACCATTTTTATAGAAAAATCCCAATTTTATTTTTGTTGCTATGGGCTCATATGGACTCTGATTGATGCATCATTTTCATCGTTGTATTCATTTTTCATTGAATTTGTCTTTTCATGCTCTTTAAAAGGGTACTTTTATTTTCTTCCAATTTGACACTTCGTCTAGAAGCCATTTTTTCTACGAAGGGTCACAATATTTCATGAACTAGCTGGGGGAATAATTTTTGAATACCACATACACACCTAGCTGGGGGAATTACCCCTTTCCCTCTCAACCATCCCCATTGGAATCATCAAGAGGGGATTTATTTTATTCCCTATTGGTTTCCCCCATTTAGATTCCAATTCTGACCCTCTCCTTCTACTCTTCCTCACCAACCCCTTTGACATTCTCAAGAAGGGTCTTGTTCTTTCTTCTTCCTCCTAATCAACCCCTTTGGCATTCTTAGGAGGAGTCATTCCTATTCGTCCTCTTGATCAACCCCTTTGGAATTCTCATGAGGAGTCTTTCCTTTGATTCCTCTTGTTTAAGACCTTTGACATTATTTATAAGGCTTTTCGAAATCATTGCAATCATTTTTAATTTTTGATGTTTTTGACCAACAACTGTGGTCCATCATCAGGAAAGAATGAATTGTGAAGAGAAATTGTGTTCTATATTATAATTAATAGTAGATAACCCTAAAATCATTAAAATATACCAGTATATAATAACTTAATTAAAATCAGTAAAATAATAAGGTCAGTATTAGTTTCCATAACTTAATTATAACATTTACCTTTAATTATGATTTAAGGGAAAATTTATAACTATAAAATAATTTAGTTTTAAATAACAATTATTTATTTTAGGTTATATAAAATTGTAATTTAATTTTATATTTTTAACAAATTAACACTTTATAATTTAAATTTTTTACCATTCTTATTAGTCCCTACTAAGGGCACTGCACGGAATATAGTGACGAGTTGGTATGTTGACCTCTATTAGTTGCTCGTTGACTGTTTAATATTTCCATTTTGTCCAAATTTTTGTGTTATATTTTTTATTTTTCCAGTTAATTGAAACATGTAATATTATTTCTCTCCTTTTTTATTGGTTGTGGAGTTTAAGGTGCTATTGACGGGCCAACGATGTATTTCTAGGGACTGGGAATGATTACCTATTATTTTATACTTCTATCATGACATTTTTTTTTAAGCCATGCCACAACGTTTCCTCCTAAGGTCTCCCTGAAGTCGAGGTCTCTTTCATACTCTCTCGAGTTCTCCTTGTAGTAGAGGTCTCCTTGCAATCGAGGTATCCTTTCAGTAGAGGTCTCTTGCATACTCTCATGAGGTCTCCTTGCAGTTTAGGTGCCTATTTTGTTAAGTCAATCTCACATGCAAGTGACCCCGACATACTGCATAGGTACAGAACCCACCTCTCCACTGCTTACCATCTGGCCACCTCGATCAAATTTAACTTTTTCTTGATCGACCGTATCAACTAATTATTATACTAGCCTTGCAATGAGATATGGCACTAGAGGATCTACATCTAGGCGAGGTGGTGGAGAAGCTAGAAATGGTGAGTATGTTGGCTAATAAGCTGGGAATTTTGATTTGCTCCTACCTCCACCCCTATCGCTTACCTTGCTTCTTTCTCCTTTTCCTTTTCCATAATCCAAGGACTTCCATTTATATATACATAGGAAAAGGAGGGAGAAGAAAAAATGGGGAAAGTCACAACTCGCTCAGTAGTACAAAAAAGAGAAGTTGTACAAGAGGAGCCTATCGACGTCAGAGATCATCAGAGGGTGACTTCAAAGAAAAAAGTGAGTTAAGAAAATAAAAGAGCACTATTTCATAGACTCGGAGATATTCACAAGATTTTATTGAGCTATCTATATTTGTTCTCAAATTTAATTCAAAAAAATTGAAAGTTTAAGCGGACCAGTGTAACACCCCAGGTTTTGAACCCCGTATTAAATATTGTACTTTGTTAAGTTATGAAAGGCGAGAGTGCATAAACAATTATTAAGAGGCCAGTGTGCCAAGGAAATGTAATGTTTTGATCATTATTAATAATCAATACATCATTGTATGCTATACGGACAAGGACAAGAGTTATAGGGGGCTATGATTCCACAAGAGGGGGGAATTGAGGGGATAAGTACTTATTTTATATTTTATATTTTATTTACCCATTATTGTTTTAATGGAGAAAAAAATTACACGAGCTTCTTGCGGGGGAGGCCAAGTGGCTCCTTAATTCCAAGAATTACATAAACCCATCCTTGGTCTATTTGGGGTTTCTCACTCCCGTTCTCATTATTTTTCTTCTACGGGTTTCTTCACTCATTTCACTCATGCAATCATTCACTCAATTTCTCTCCATTCAAAACTTTCATTGGGTTTTCACTCCATTCATTCTACCACCCACTCATATTTCATCATTCGTGTCTTGTATTGGGAAATGAAAACAAACTTTTGAAGAGAAACCATGGTATTGTGGGTTGTAGAGACTGTTGGTGTAATCCAACCATGAATCAATACCTGCATGTCTAAGATGCTTTGGTATGTGCTCAGTTTTTCTCACAATTGTGAGTCCCGAGAGTCCCATCATGGAGATTCTATACCAACCGCACTAGAGTCCTGGAAGGAGACGGATAGCTTGAGGGACTGCGTGGTAGAGGAGGGGGTCCATTCTCTTGGGTTGTGTAGCTGGGTAGAAGAGAGTTGGGTACTTGGATTGTTGTGGGTGTTGTGAAGCCTATGCAATCTTGAGTGTTGACAAGTTTGGGAAGTCGAGTGACACTCTAGAAACGTCCTTATGGATTCATATCCCTGGCTTGAGGGTGACATTGTTTTTGAGACTTGGAAAAAAAATGTCTACGGTTGGGTGGAACATCCTTGGTCCGTAGCCGGTTGGTTTGTTGTTTCATAAAAGATAAGTTCTCTCTATTATGGTTATTTACCTGTGTATGCTTTTTTCTATTGTGTATTTAATTATCTTTGAATTTAATGTTCAAAACATGCATGCTTGTTGTCTATCATTGTGCATGGCTTAGTTTAAGTTGTGGCATGAATATTTATTTCCACGTGTGGTTTTAATGTCTTTTAATTAACTTAGAAGTGATTCGAATTGAGATAACTCACTATGACATGAGTCCCTGGGATGCAACGTGACTCGCCTGTGGGTGGCTAGGTGTGTTGCGGTTGGTTTAAGTGGTGTATCCTGACCTGTGGGTGGCTGGGTATGTTACATATTGGTATTATAACTTCTATTTGAAACATCGGACCAGAATGAGGCGGATCTATTAGAAAAGATCTTTTGGTTGAGATTGATTTATGACCTTGAAGTCGTGAAGCTCAGGAGGAATGGCATTGCAGAGTCAGCATGGAAGCTAGAATGTTTGAGATCGTTAGAAAGGGATTGGAGGATCATGATCACCCCTTTATAATTCGGGAACGATCACCACCATGGGATCAAGAGAGTTTTGAACCGTTGGATTGGAGTGCAGGTGAACAAGGACCGACCGATGGAGGGGAATAGGAGGTTGGGGTAAGAATTAAGTCCCAGCCATCAGATCTGGCTAATCGATCATCGACCATTGATGAAATCCAAGCAGGGAAGGAAGGACTTAAGAAATTTTCTGCTTCAACGATCTTGGTAGGAAGGAAAGGCATGAACTTCCAAAGGCCGGATTCGCGAAACCCCATCAGCCATCCGATTTGATGGGAGGCACAAAGGGATCTTCACCGTTGATCATGGTCATCTAGTATTAACTGCTTCAATATTTTTCAAAATGCTATAACCTGGAGTCCCGGAGCACCAGAGTCCCAAAGTCTTGTCTACCATTATATTGAAGGGAGGACATTGAGAGTGTTTCAGGCCGTTAGATCTATCTGTTAAGGTTTAAGTTGTTATTAGGTTTCTTTTCAATTCACTAGATAGCCATAACATAGATAGGATCACTAAGAAATACACAATCACAAGAGACACATCATTTATCCTGGGAAGATCTCATGGGGGATAAAACCCAACAAAAACTTCCTTAATATAGATAGCCAATACAATTCCAAGAGAATAAACCAAACACTACAGAAATTCCTCTCCCAAAAATGTGCCTCTCTCTCTCTTCCTTCTTCTCCAATTGCAGATCCAAACTTTCGCTCTGATGAACAAGTGAGTGTTTGAACAAATGAGGCGTTGGCCTCTCTTATTTATACAATCTGGCAGGTGTTGAACTGAGGTGTTTTTTCACTAGCAGGGTCGACTTCTCATTCTGGGTGGTTATAAACACTTTAATATATTCTGGGGGCCGACTTCTCATTTAGCATATTACAATTAGGGTTTAACCAATCCGCAAAAGGGGATTTAGTCATTTACAATGCCTGACATGATAAATCCACAAAAGGGGATTGATCTAATGAATAATAAATGAATAATAAATAGAATACTCTTTGAAGTTACAATATTTCAACACTCCCCCTTAACAAGAAGGGTATTCTATAACAACATCAGGTGAGAGAGAGGGCAGCATCACAACAACATCTTGTAACACTGACTGGCTTATCTATAAATCATCGAAAGTTTTTCTCATCATCAATAGCAGCAAAATAACAACACAAAGGTTGGAGAATCATCAACATCAACACTAGGCTAAGAGTCTTTAGCATGAAGCTGGCATCAAAACATGATGCTAGATACACAATATCATCAGCATGAAGCTGGAATCACAGTACAAGAATGGAAACACAATATCATCAACATGAAGCTGGCATCATAGTATGATACTGGAAACATGATCACAGCACGAGGCTGGCACACATGATCACAGCACGAGACTGGCGCATCATCAAAGCACGAGGCTGGCATATCATCAGCATGAGGCTAGAATCACAACACTATGTTGTCACATCATCACAACATGTGCTTGTCACATCATCAACACGAGGCTGGCATCACAACACTAGGCTAGCACATCATCACATCACGAGGCTAGCACATCACAACACTACTCCCCCTTTCGAGGGAGGTCCTTACCGACCACACCAAGATTATCTCAGAAGTTCTCAAACTTGACATGAGATAGAGGTTTTGTCAACACATTAACAACCTGTTCATATGTGCTAACATATTGGAGCTCTGTGGTTCCTCTCTTCAACATATCACAGATGTAATGATATAGGATCTCTATGTGTTTTGACTTGTCATGGAACATAGGGTTCTCTGTCATCTTTATGTAGCTCTGGTTATCACATAGGATCATGGTTGCCTCCAACTCTAGGTCGAATAGACCTGTCAACAACTTCTGAAACCATATGGCTTCACAACTGGCAGAACAAGCAACAATGTATTATGCTTCTGTCGTGCTGAGAGAAATGCTTGATTTCTTCCTACTCTGCCATGAGATCATGGATGACCCCAGACTGAAACAACATCATGAAGCGCTCTTTCTGTCATAGACACTTCCAGCCCAATCTGAATTAGTATAACCACTCAGTCTGAAGTCATGATCTCCATCATAACTGAGACCACAATCTAATGTACCCTTAAGGTACCTCATTACATGTTTTGAAACAACTAGGTGAACATGTATGGGATCTACTAGAAATTGACTCAAGATGTTCACAACAAAACAAATATTTGGCCTGGTGTTCATCAGATACATCAACGATCCAATGATCTGTCTATATAGCGTGGCATCAATAAATTCTGACGAAGAGTCAACCAGGATATTCAACTTTGTTTCCATGGGTGTATTCATGGACTTGCACTCCAACATATCAAATCTCTTCAGTATTTCAACTGCATACTTCCCTTGGTTAAGGAAGATCCTATCTGGGCTCTGCCATACCTCAATACCTAATAAATAGTGCATTAGGCCAAGGTCTTTCATCTCAAATTCTGCAGCGAGCTTCTTCTTACACTTAGTGACGAGATTTTCTTCTTTGATTAAGAATAAGTCATCCACATATAGAAACAATATAACATGATCATTTTTCATAACCTTGAAGTAGAGGTTAGAATCTTCTTTACTCTTGGTAAATCCCATGCTCGTCACAAAATTGTCAATCCCTCCATACCAAGCTCTAGGATCTTGCTTCAATCCATTCATATCCCTATTCAACTTGTAGACATGAGTCTTCCTTTCTTCATCTTCAAATCCTTGAGGTTTTTTTATATACACTTCTTCTTCAATGACACCATTCAAGAAGCAAATTTTCACGTCCATCTGGTGTAACTTCAAATTCATCTTAGCTGCAAGGGCTATGATGGTTATGATCGAAGTGTATCTGGCTACAGGAGAAAATGTCTCTTCATAGTCAATGCCTTCCTTTTGAGAAAAGACATGAGCAACAAAGCTTGCTTTATATTTCTCAATACTTCCATCAGCAGCATGTTTTATTTTGAAAATCCATTTGGAGGATACCACTTCCTTGCTCTTCGGTCTGGGAACTATTTCCCATACATCATTCTTTATAATGGATTGGTATTCTTCTGTCATGGCATCTACCCATTATTTCTTCTGAATGTATTCTTCAAAGTAGGTAGTCTCCTTCTCTAAGATATCACACATCAAATCCATATAACTGGAGAATGGCTTTGGTTTCTTCACTTGTCTCATGGTTCCTTCGCAGACATCATACTTCTCTCCATATTGAATAAGTTCCCTTGCCTAGGTTGGATTTCTCTTGTGGGAGTTCGTCATTTGAGGAGGTTCTTGATATTCTACTATGGCATGATCTTCTAGAATATCCTCATCAGGGGAAGCTATGACTTCCCTCACTAGTTTTGCAACTCTGGGAGCTACAAGTTCCTCTTCATATACTTCTTCAAGCTGGCATCTTCTTGATTTATTGAGTGTTGCATATTCATCAAAGGTTACATCCCTATTGATATCAATATGATGGTAACTTGGTATATAAACTCTGAATGCCTTGGATACCTCACAACATCCAACAAATATTCCCTTCTTTCCTAAAGGTTCCATCTTGGTTCTCTTCTCTTTTGGAATATGTACAAATACTTGGTAGCCAAATATTTTGAGATGGCTTACTTCTGGCTTCTTTCCGAAGAACATCTCTTTTGGGGTCTTGAACCCAAGTGCACTATGGGACAATCTGTTATGCACATATATTGTTGGTTTTGTTGCTTCTTCCCATAAGCACATTGGAATATCTTGATCATGGATCATGGTCTTCACTGCTTCTATTATAGTTCTGTTCTTTCTTTCTGCTACACCATTTTGTTGAGGATTGTAGGGAGTGGTGAGCTCCCTCTTGATCCCGACATCTTTGCAAAATTTTACAAACTCTTTTGAGGTGTATTCTCCTCCATTATCTAACATGAGTATCTTGATATTTCTTTCAGAAAGATTCTCTATCAAGGCTTTGGATTCCTTGAATTTACTGAACACTTCATCTTTTGATTTCAAAAATTAAACCCAAGTTTTACGATAATAGTCATCAATAAAATATACATAGTATACATACCCACTTATGGAGGTTGATGACATTGGGCCACACACATCTGAGTGAATGAGTTCTAATACTCCTTTTTATTTACTGTCTCTCTTCAGAAAAGGGTTCTTGAAGTTATTTCCTTGTGCACATCCATTGCACACACCTTCATGATCAACCTTGAGTTATGGTAGACCTGTGACTGCTTTGCTTATGTAAGGTAATGCATTATAGTTGATGTGGTCTAATATTCTATGCCAAAGTTCACACAGATTCTCAATGGAGTGGGCCATGGATGCTTCTAAATGACCCTTTAGGTTATACAAGCCACCTTCTTCTTTTCCAATAACAATTGCTTCTTTCATGGTTTTTCCTTTGGCCCACATAAGAACTCCTCCATCTATAAAGGCAACCCTAAAGCCTTTCTTTTCTAAAGTTGATATGGAGAGTAAGTTCTTTGTCAAACCTGGTACATATAGTACATCTTTCATCTTCATTGGAGTCCCTGAATTAATCTTGTAATTTGATTCTCCTACTCCCTTGATGGGGTATTGATAATCATCTCCAAGTGTAACTTTCTGAGAAAAATTCTTTTTTGAAAGGCAAGAGAGAATGTATCTTTGACCTGTCATGTGCTTGGAAGATGTTATAACCCTATGATTTATAGGATCATCTGGTGACTGGAAAATTTTCACTATTGATGTATGTTGTCTTGCAAATAATATTTCATTCCTGCAAATTATTTTCAAAAAGAAAAGAAAAGAAAGAAAAAATAAAAGAAAAGAAAGAAAAAGAAAAAGAATAAAAGAGGGCTTAATCATGGTTAAGTCTCTTTGAATTTATGTTGATAGGTTTAGTGAATAAGCCTGGCTAAACTGTTTAATCTTAGCCAGGTAGTTAGGATAGTTAGTGAATAAATTTGACCAAACTACTTAAACTTGGTCAAATGGCCCCAGGTAAAGGAATTTCTTAGTCCAACAGTTTAATATGGGATAAATGTGTAGTTAGGTAGGATAGGACATAGGCCAGCTAGTTTTTCCTTCAATAAATATGCTTGATCTTCAATAAAAATCCATGATTTTGATGTTTGAGTTATGTTTCCTAACCACTTGGTGAAAAAAGAAAAGGGGAGCATCGAAAAACCCACAACAAGGGAAATATCCTAAGTCTACGCTGCACATTTTTGGTTTGCACCTAGAGAATAAAGAGCGCACTAAGATCAATGGCTAATCTAGCAGTGCGTAGATCGATGGTGGACAGTGAATTTCGGACCCCCTCGACCGTTCTACCTTTAACGGTGGGTGGGGGGGTCCGATATGGTGAATAAAGAGCGTGCTAAGATCAATGATTGATCTAGTGGTGCTTATATCAATGGTGGACAAGAAATTCCGGACCCCC
>JZKD02S0392836.1:450431-468009 GCA_000966675.3 Picea glauca | reverse complement strand
TAATGCATCAACAACATATGGTGTCGGACCCCCTCACTCTAAACCAGTTACCGCCACATACCCCCTCACTCCAAACCAGTTACTGCCACATTCCCCCTCCGACATACCACCATACCGGTATTCCTATACCACCATCACCTCATGATGTCACATCCCACTACCCTTCCTTACAAGTCCCATCTCATAACTCTTTCATCTTGTCCCCTCCATTCGCCCGTTACAAGTCATGTCTCACTCACTTATCTTCCAATCACCGCCCTCCACGTCATCCTGGTACACCCGTCACCCGTCCTTCACCTACCACCTCACACTTCAAGTGATATGTTGGCCATTTATTACAAGCTAACATACCCGTTAGTCTGATGACCTGTCCCCCGCACCCAATGGATACCTGTTTACTCAAATTTAACCTTGTTTCCACCATTCATGCACTGATCACACTCTCTGTGCACCAGAAACTCATTTTCCTCACCTTTGCAACAATTTACCCAGCCGTAGCCATTACCTACTAACGTTTTGTTTCAGTGTGCAGGTATTTGTTGAATCAATGGCGCCAAAATCCAAAAGATCATAAGTCGAGGAAAATCCTTTCCTCCCACCTCCTCTCGATCTCGAATGGATTCCATTAGCTGATAAAGATTACCTGATCACAGAGACCAAGTGCGAATTCGACTTCGCGGAGTTGCAAACATGGTTTAAAGATACCTTCATATATCAAAGCGATGATATTGGGCTCTAGGAGTCCAATCTCCCTCTGTATCTATTTCCCCAAGTCCATGATTTTCTAGAGTTCACCCTCAAATGCCAAGCACATTACCTCCCCAATCAAAGAGCCATAGTATCATCTTCTGGAGAAACTCTTTTCTACATCACAGCCGAGGCCATCAATCAAATGATGCAAGTACCTAGAGCCGAATCTCGTTCTCCCCTCACCATTGAAAGTCTAGCAGAAATGTACCAGAACCTATCTTTTCCCCGAATAGCGCAAATCTTTGAGTTGTTCCTCCCCTAGAATGCCCAATTCCCCAAGAAAAATCCCCATTACCACTCCTCCATATTTTCAGAAATGGGAAACCAAATTGTTTCATCATTATGTTGTCTACTCGGCTATTTTTCAGACGAATGGGTGGATGAACCCATATTGGGTTTCCTATCCATGTTTTTTGCTGAAGAAAAGGCCACCATTCAGTTCGATTACAACACCTTTTTGGCCGAGAACATCCATGATCAGTTGTTCAAATTTTCCACGGAGGGCATGTTCTGGTACTCTTCTATACTAGCCTACATGTTCACCTTCTTTCAAGCAGACAAGCTCTCTCTTTCCCTATGCAGAAAATGGACCAGGATGGCAAACCACATGTTGTAACTTCTTGGACTTCGCTACTCAGAAGAAATTCCACAGAGTTTGATTTCAAACAGTTTATTGAGCAGTTTTACCATCCAGTGGTGAGCATACTCAATGGTATACTAGAGCCGAGGATAAATGAGGAGGTCCAAAGAATCTTACAACTCTCAGACCTCGCCAAGATTGGAGATTGATACCTCTATCAAAATCACACAAAAATTAGGGTATATGGGTGTGAGTTAGCTCCATACAAACTGCCCACGTATTTGCCTGTCAGGATATTTTCCCTGGAGTTTATTAGACAAATGATTAATTCGGATGATATACATTTTGAATCTCTGAAGAAGAAACAACAGATGAGAATAGAAGGGCAGATAGGACATTTTATCTGCAACAGTCGAGCTGTTGGGAAAGAGGCAGATACAATATTAAAGGAAATGAAATTCAGTACCAGTTTCACTTGGCACTATGATCCATGTAGGATCATTGTAGAGATGAGATCTAAGAACAAAATTTGTCCATATGCTCACACACTCAAACCAGAAATTGAGAAATATGTGAACCAGACAGAGTGGGAGGTGAACACCCTGGAAGACACTGAACAACAGTCTCCCTTAACCATGATCTCACAAACTACCACTCCATAGGTACCAAAGGAGAAAATAACCAGGAAGGAGGTCTCTCCTTCAGTCACTGAATTGTCAGCAGAGGATTTCCAGGTATACACTAAAATGCTTAAAACCACCCATACTACTCATAGGTCTGGAGAGGAAGAGACCTAGTCTACCAAGGTAGTCGAGGGAGAACGTACACCGCTTATTTCAAGTATCCATCAGGTGATGTCTACTCCTTCCTCAAAGAAGCAGATCAATACCACTATGATCACTCAACCTCGACAGGGATCTGTAAAGATGAGCATTTTTGAAAAATATGATTTGATTAAGAAGAAAAACGAGATGCTGACCAGCAGCACCTATGCTCAGTTATGGAAGAAAAAGTTAACAACACAACACAGGTTGCTCTTTGGATTTGACACTGAAAAGGGAAGAATGCACATGGAGTTTCTGAAAGCACAAGTGCCCCATCCAAAAGAGATCACTTAATACAAAAGGTCGACTCTTGAATTTGATGCCAAACAAGTTCATCCAACTGACCAGATGGATTTGCACAGGAAAACTGGAGAAATGGTTTTCTCCACATTGGCTCATGCTTCCACTACTGTTGCAAGATTATAGGTCTCTCTGAACAATGTTCAGACCCAATTTAAAATGGAGAAAATATCCTCTTTTGCAAAGGACAACAGGATAAAATCCCTAGAAGAGTTGGTGCTCAAGATTGGGTATGACGCCTCAAATGTGAAAGAAGTTGAGGAGATGCTCAAAAAAATGAATGCTAACATTTCATCTCTAAGGAAGTAACTGAAATTACCAGCTATAGAAGACTCACAGGCCAAAGAGATAGTTGAGACAGAAGGGGAGAAAGAGGAATTGCTAAAGATAATCATGGAATAGAATATAGAGATAAAGGAAATGGAGGCAGAATTGGAAAGTTTGTTGAAGGAGAAGGAACAATAAACACCTATGGAAGTAATTCCACTGAGTGCAGTTCCTCTTATAGGAGTTAGCACATCAACTGTATCAACAACCACTACAACATAAATTCCATCAGCCACCCCACTGACAACCCTGGAAAAATCTGTAGAGCTAGCAAAATCAATGGAGGAGATGACCCTGCAAGGAACATAAATCAACAGACTGAAAAAGGAGGTTGAGAATCTCCACGAGCTTAAGTCTTCCTACCAGACAAGTTACAACATTGAGAGGAAAGCATCATAAAATCTCAAGCAGGAAATACAATAGCTTCAGAAACAAACAGTGGGAGGCAAAACACTAGTAGAGGCTAAGGAGAACATTTGGATGGATATCTCCAAGTCCATAAACGAAATATGGCCCATGGTGAAAATCATGTTCGAGCAACATGAACTGGTGTTGAGCAGTAGGCAAGCCATCGACAAGATAAAAGGAGAGTTGGGTGAAATTCCCACAGAAGCTAATGAAATCATTAAGTTTTTGAATTCAAAAACTAGGGAAGAGATGGAAGACCTGAAAGTTGAAGACAAAACATAAACTATCCTCGAGGTCAAAAGAGTTATGACCAAATGAGGATTAATGTTGCAGCTGGAGGAGAAATCCCAGAACATGGATATCGAGGTCCAAAGATTCTTCAACAAGATTGAGGTGTTGCAGAAGAAAGGTCTTCCTAGCATGCTGGTTCTAAACGACAAGCTAATGACCCTTTCCGACTACAAGCAGAAGATTTCCACGGTGGCCAAGGACAGTTCCAAGTTTTCTGGAATACAGGGTAGTATCACATGCAAGGCGTTCCTAGAGACTTTGAAGCTGGACCTCAGTATTCAGCACGAAGTCAAATATATTTTCCTCACCAAGCCGACTTTTTCCAAGTATACCAAGATGGACGAAATCTGCCACTGACAACTGAAAGTTACCATCCCCAGTAAGAAAATATGGGATGAATTGTGTGAATTGATTGAGTAAGGATGAGGGGTCTCATCCAATTAAGCAAACAGAGCAGTCAAAGTCACGCATATGATTCACCAAAGGCCTTCCCCAAAATCAGTATGAACGATACAACAGATCATCATCAGTTCCTATATTTTTGTATCTTGTTATCTAGTTAGTTAGATCTAGATTCTGCCACGTCCTGATCATTAATGACAGGGTCGTTTTTAATTTTGATTATAAATACTTTGAACTTAGAAGTATTGAGGGTTGATCTTTATGCCCAAGCAAGCTATAAGAACTATAATTTTTTATCAGAGAGCTACCAGTAATAAAAGGGATGTTTCACAGGATTCTTGCATGTTAGCTGTTGGTGAAGTTTTCTCATCTTTGTTGAATGTTTATCTCTCTCATTATTCATTTTGTTTTTCTAAATATGATCATTTGGAAGTAGCGAAAGTTGCAGAATTTATCCTCGTATACTCTGTTTTCGACTTTAAATGATCTAAATGTTTTCTTATGATGTTATAATTAATAAATTCTTAAATGCTTCTTGGTTATAATTGATTATCTTGTCTTCTCTGCTTTCCATCATTTTTATGCTAAAGAATCCAAAAGTTGCATTATCATGCCTTGGGAGAATACCTTTTAAAATATGTTAGTCAATCTCAAAATTTTATAAAACAGACCCCATAGCCCAATGGATGCGTAAACGACATTTCAGCCATTTTATAAAAACAAACAACTCGGTCCTATTTATTTTAACTAGCCTAATATCTGAAATTTGAAACAAAGTTAAATCTTACAGAGAGATCCCTCTCTAAAGCTGGCAGGGCTAGATCCCAGTTTTGAAGTGGTTGGGTAAATTTACCTCTGGTAAATTTCTTCTGCCTTTCAACAACCTCTGGGAATTTACAGAGTGATAACAAAAGAACCACTATCAATGAGCCAAGTGTCCTCACCAGGTGATACTGATCCTGAGAGGGCCGATATTAAGACATGATATTCAATTTATTCTTTTATCATCTTTGTGGGTGGCTCTTCATCTTCAACTGCATGGGCATGATACCTCTTTTTTTTCTTCTTGTATTATTCTTGTCTAGATGGACAATGTTTCGCAATATGTCCCATCTTGTCACAATGGTATCATTGGTAGGATGATAAATCTTTTCCTTTTTGTTGTCCTTTCTAAAACTTCTGGAATCTCCTTGGTTGAGATTCTTTATGTATGAGTTTCTTTTTGGAAGTAAGAATTATTTCTTCCTCCTTTAGTGTGGGTATCTAGGTCTTGATCTTCATCTCTTGATAGCAAAGCTTCTCGGTTAGCTACCCTTGATTCTTATTGAATACATTCTTCCCAAAGACTGTCAAATTGTAGTTTCTCCTTTATGGCACAAATAGTTTGGATGAATGCATCCCAAGGTATTGTGAGACCATTAAGGGCCATCATTATGAGTTTGTCTTCATCTATAGTATCTCCAATTGCTTCTAGTTGTTCTTTGAATTTTGATATTCTGGAGAAATATTCCTGGATCGTTTCTCCTTTCTGCATCCTTGTATTCTTGAGTTGAGTTCTTAGATTCATCTTCTGATTTATGTTCTTTCTTTCATATAATCTGGTTAGGGAATCAAACATTTATTTTGGAGTCTTATTTGAAGAAACTTGAGGAATAAAGTGATCTTTGATAGAATCTGCAATGATTCTTTTGGCCTTAATTTTGTCCTTTTGGTGTTTTTCTTTAGCTGGAGCATCGATGGGTTCTGGTACATCTTATTTAATAAATCTTGCTAGGTCATTCTCTTCAATAATGATTCCAATCCTATACTTCCAGGCATGGAAGTTTTCCACACCTTCTAGCTTGTCAACAATCTTAGTTCTTGCAGACATCTTTTACCTAGAGCTAGGAAAATGACCAAAAAATTAAAATTCTCAAAATTGAATTATGAACATACCGAGAGGTGCGCTTGGCTGAGGCGAGTAGCCTGGTGTGGTTATATTTCAGAAAATCCAAATTTTAACCCTTCAAACTTGACCAACATATTTCTAGACTGGTGCTTCTAGTTTTCTGGTACTTCTGGTTTTCGGGTACTTCTAATTTCCTGGTACTTCTAGTTTTCTGGTACTTCTGGTACTGGTGAAAACTAGGGTTTCACTTTCTGGGAGATATAGCCACTGAAAAGGTGTGCTGAAGATGCCAAAGTGTTCCTTGAGGCAGGGCGAGCTTTTCTAGATGGTGTTGGGGCTGAAATTCTTCTTCAATAAAAATCCCTAATTTTCATGTACGACAACAGTAACGTTTTTCTTATTCTTGTGAAAGATGCTCTCTTCAGCTTATTTATGATACCATGTTAATGTTTAATCTATTATTAGGTTTCTTTTCAATTCACTAGATAACCATAGCATAGATAGGATCAATGAGAAATACACAATCACAAGAGACACATCATTTATCCTGGGAAACCCTCATGGGGGAGAAAACCTAGCAAAAAATTCCTTAATATAGATAGCCAATACAATGCCAAGAGAATAGACCAAACACTATAGAAATTCCTCTCCCAAGAATGCACCTCTCTCTCTCCTCCTTCTTCTCCAAGTGCATCTCCAAACTTGTGCTCTGATGAACAAGTGAGTGTGTGAACAAATGAGGCATTGGACTCTCTTATTTATACAATCTGGAAGGTGTTGAACTAAGGTGTCTTTTCACCTGCAGGGCCGACTTCTCATTCTGGGTGGTTATAACCAATTTAATATATTATGGGGTATGACCTCTCATTTATCATATTACAATTAGGGTTTGACCATTCCGTGAAAGCGGATTTGGTCATTTACAATTCCCGACATGATCAATCCACAAAAGGGGATTGATATAATGAATAATACATCAATAATAAATAGAATACTCTTTGCAATTACAATATTTCAACACTAGCAAGGGTGGAAGGATAACAAATTTTTGAATCTTCATAACCTCGTCACTTCAGAGTTTAGGATTTCAGGAGTATGGGAGTCATCTAGAGCGAGAAGCCTCGAATCCTGAAGCCTAGAGTTAATCACAGTTTTTGTCTATTGGATGAGTGTGAGCTGTCAATTTATTTCGACATTCGGCTATCCGGGAGGTAGCATGTGTTGGACTCGAGAAACTTCCAAAACCCGGCGTTCTGGAGTACCGGATTTGATTGATGATGTGGCTTGTGCCACATGGCAGGGGATCGTGTGAGGACATGTGTCACCTGGATTCAACACCTTTTAGACCTCGATTTTTCATTTTTTTAGTAACATGTGGCACACATTCCATGGTTTCACATCACCCTAGGTGAGGTCAGCATGTTGTGTCAGCTCCGAGAGTATGTGACTTCGGGGGTTTCCAAGTTTCTATCAGTGAAAAGTGTCGAAGCCCGAAGTTGCAAAGGCACGTGGATCATCAATCTGAGCTTCCTTCAGGACCTTTCTCAACCATTAGATCTAGAAGAAGGAGAAAAGGGTAAGCACTTCATAGGATTGTTACTCCGGGGAGGTGGTAGATTTGGGAATGGAATTATCCCAGAGCCCCAAATCACTGAGTTTCTGGAGTGTGTGAGAGCCATCCATCTTAACACTTGACTAAGTCATACCCATGGATCTCATTGAATCCTCCAAATGGGGGAGGGACAATCCATTCGATGGGAGATTAAATATTGGCCATTCGTTTTTGTTATTGGAATGATTAATGGGTTCAACGAATCATAACTCCGGGGGTAAACATAAGTTGACAGGGGAAGGAAGTCGAAGAAATTTTTTTGGTGGAATTGGTCCCTATGTTGGTCCCATGCTAAGGTAAAAAGGGCCTGGAAGTAACCCAACCCTCAAACTTGGTGTTCGTGCAAGATCCTGGGTAGGAAAACACTTAGCGAGGTGCTAAAGAGTGATTAAGCCTGTAGTTTCAAGTCGTGGTCATGTGGGACATGGGTTGAAGGAAGTGCCTATGCAGAATTGAATTCTGTATCAACTACATGATAAGATGGAAGTATTATATGGTGGAGAATGATAATATTTTATTCATGAATTGAGAATAAAAAAAGACATATAACATTGTTTGGAAAATTTTGTTTATAATATGAATAATTCCAACAAAATGGTCACTTCCACATTTTGCATAATTAGGAGGCATAAACATATCAATTCAGTATAATAATGAAGATTCAAGAAATGGAAGAAGGTGAGGGAGCCTCCAGCCATGATAAATAGGCTGAAGGAAAGAATATCATAGTTGGTAATGCAGAGACAAAATCCAACAAACACAAGGCTAGAGGGGAGAAAGAAACATTGATAGAGACCATGAGAAGCCTAAAAATAGAAGTGCACAATTACAAAGTAGACAATGAGATGCTAATGAGAGAACAAAATCAGATAAATTCTCAAGTGATGCAGAGCTTAAATCAGTTGCAGAGGCAAACAAAGAGGGGATCAAACTCAAAATAAGAGGAAGAAGGTAGGTATCATGAAAGAAGAGATGATTGTGGAAGAACTGGTTATTCAAGAAGTGCTATAAGAATTCATAGAGTTCACTCACCTCCCTACTCAGCAATAAAATTTTATGCATATGAAGACTCCATGAGAGGTTTCTCCTGTTAGGCACCAACAAAGAAGGCATGAAGTGGACAGTTTTCAAGGAGAGTTGAGGAAGATCTAACCACCATATTTTGATGGTGAAAAGGAAAGGGAAGATGATGATGAAGCATGGTTACTTGGACTTGGGAGATATTTTCAATTGCATAAATATTCATGAAACCTAGAAGACATAATTTCTACCTACCATTTACATGGGAAATTTGCAATGTGGTGGGATCAGCTGAAGCAAGTTGAGCATATTAATGAGAATATGATCACTTGGAAGCAGTTCAAGAAGTATCTTTAGAAGGAGTACCTCTTAGAGAACTTCTATGACAAGAAAATGTAGGAGTTCTTTGAACTTAGGCTGGGAAGTGCAACCATGGAAGTGTATGAGAAGAAGTTCTTGGGGTTGTTAAAGTATGTAGGGTTCATAAATGATGAGAAGGTGAAAATATAGAGGTTTTTGAGTGGAATACCATCCTTTTATAAAGAAAATATTTGGTATGATGAGCCCAAAAAATTGACAGAGACCATGAGGAAGGCTAAGTACATGTATGAGCAAGGCCAGGGCAGAGAATCCATGCAGAAATCTTGGAAGGATAAGAAGAAGGAGAATTATGATCAGAGGAAGAAGGGATTCAAACCTCCTTTCAATAAAACTCAACTCGACCAGTATGCTAAGGATGAATCTAAGAGAGAAGACTCCTTGAGAAAAAGAGGAAGACCACCAATCCAATGTTGGGGATGAAAAGAAGATCGAATGTACAAGGATTTCCCACATGGAAAGGATAGAGTGAAGACCGTGCACAACATACAAGAGGCTACAACAGTAGAAGACATGGGAAGAATTTATGCAACTTTATATGATCGACAAGCAGAGTACCAGTTCAATATGATCGAGGTGGAAGGTAAAATCATAATACAACCTGTTGCTATTTTAATTGATTCAGGAGCAACTCATTGTTACATTGATCCTAAAATAGTGGATAGATTATGTTTGGAGAAAAGTATGCTTGAAAAATCAAGTTTGGTTCAGCTAGCCAATGGAAGCAAAAGGAGAATCCATGATATGGTCAGAGGATGTTCCATAAGTATTAGTGGTGTGAATACTAATGCCGATTTAAATATTATACCATTGGGGTCTTATGATATTCTAATTGGAATGGATTGGTTGGAAAAGCATCATGTTGTCCTATATTTCCATAATACAACATTTACATGTCTTGATGAAGAAGGAAAACAGAGCGCTATGAAAGGAGTTCCAAGACCCATCACTATAAGGGAGATTTCAGCCTTACAGTTGAAGAGATGTTTTAGAAAAGGATGTCAACTGTATGCATCCTATGTGGAGGAGCCAGAAAGGAAAAAGGGGCCAATCCTTGAATATTTCTCGGTACTACAAGAATTTGAATATGGATTCCAAGATATACCAGGGTTGCCACCAAAAAGGGAGATAAATTTCTTAATTGATTTAGTGCCAGGATCTGCCCTGGTATCAAAAACACCTTACATAATGAGTACACCAGAATTAAAAGAATTACAAATGAATTTGGAAGAATTGTTGAGGAAAGGATACATACATCTGAGTGTTTCACCTTTGGGAGCACCGATACTCTTCGTAAAAAAGAAGGATGGAACCTTGAGGTTGTGTATTGACTTTCGACAACTGAATAAATCCACAACAATGAACAAGTACCCTATACCCAGAATTGATGACCTCTTTGATCAGCTAAGAGGAGCAAATATATTTTCAAAGATAGACTTGAGATCAGGGTACCATCAGGTAAGAATCAAAGAAGAATACATCAATAAGACAACCTTTAGAACCAAGTATGAGAATTATGAATTTGTAGTGGTTCCATTTGGACTATCCAATGCACTGGCTATCTTTATGTGCTTAATGAATGACATATTCAGAAATTACTTGGATGATTTTGTCATTGTATTCCCAGACGACATACTTGTCTATTCTAAGTCAGAGAAAGATCATGAACATCGCCTAATATTGGTATTAAAAGTGCTAAGGTAACATCAGTTGTATGACAATCTTAGTAAGTGTTATTTTTATCAAGAGAAGATCCATTACTTGGGTCACATTATTTCAGAACAGGGTATAGAAGTAGATCCAGAGAAGATTGAAGCCATTAGAGGATGGACATCACCCAAGAATGTTTCAGAAGTTAGGTATTTTATGGGATTAGTTGATTTCTACAAAAGATTTATAGCAGGGTTCTCTAAGATTTCTCATCCCATCATGTATTTGCAAAACAAGGGAATTAAATTTGAATGGACATATGAGCGTGAAGAGAAATTTAGTCTGTTGAAAAAATTAGTTACTAGTGCACCTATTTTAAATATCGCTGACCCAAATGAAGGTTTTGTGGTATGTACAGATGCATGTAAGGAAGGGCTTGGTGGGGTCCTCACTCAAAATGGACATGTCATTGGTTATGAGTCGAGAAATCTTAAAGAACATGAGAGGAACTATGCCACACATGACTTGGAGCTTGCTACCAGTGTTCATGCATTGAATTTGTGGAGGCATTATCTCATGGGAGAGAGATTTGAATTAAGAACAGACCATAGTGTTCTGAAGTATCTTTTTGATCAACTAAATTTGAATGCCAGGAAAACAAGATGGATAGAATTTTTAAGTGAATACAACTTTGACATCAAGCATATCAAAGGAAAAGAAAATAAATTTGTCGATGCACTTAGTAGAAGAGTGCATCTCATGCATGTTATAGTTGTTAGTATGCATCAATCAGAATTGAAGAGCATAATTTTAGATATTGTGGTTACAGATCAACATTACCTATAGGTAAAGGAAAGCTTACAATAAGAGGATGTACAACAGAAAATAAAAGAGTATGAGATGAAGGAATATGGATTACTTATGCATAAAAATAGAACTTATGTTCCTACTTTTGAGGAACTCGGGAATTTAGTATTAAAAGAGATGCATAATGTTCTATATGCTGGACATCCTGGTTACCAGAAACAATTGCAGCAGTGAGAAGCCAATTCTTTTGTCCATGCATGAAAAATGATGTTGTTGATTACATCGATCGATGTATGGAATCTCAGAGAGTGAAGGATGATCATAGGAATCCAACATGTTTGCTACAGCCATTACCAATTCCAGAGAAGAAATGGGAAGTGGTAATTATTGACTTTATAAAAAAAAATCCGAGGACAACAAGACAACGTGAATCGATCATGGTAGTGGTTGATAAATTAACAAAGGATGTTCATTTTGTTCCCATAAAAACAACTCATACAAAAACTAATATTGCAAAAATTTACATGAAAGAGATCTCTTGGTTGCATGGGATACCTAGGACAATTGTCTCTGACCGAGACACAAAGTTTACTTCAAATTTTTGGATAGGATTGTTTAAAGGATTTGGTACAAATATGAACTTTAGCATATAATACCATCCATAGTCAGATGGGAAGACAAAGAGAGTCAGCTGAATAATTGAAGACATGTTGAGAATGTATGTGATGGATAAACCATCTAAGTGAGAAGCTTACTTCCACTTGGTTGAGTTTTCCAATAATAATGGGTATCAAGATTCATTGAAAATGATCCCATTTGAAGCTCTATATGGAAGGAAATGAAATACTCCAGTGAGTTGGGACAACCTAGCATACATAGTGGTACTTGGGCCATAATTGCTCAAAAATTAGAATTAAGTAGAATTTAAAGGAAACTCAAGATGGACAAATTTTTTATGCAGATAAGAACAAGACAACTAGAGAATTTAAAGTGGGGGAGCATGTTCTTTTAAAACTAAAGCCCAAGAAGAGCTCTTTGAAATTGGGTAGTTGTACAAAGCTAGCAGGCAGATTCTTTGGTCCATTGATATATTGGACAGAATAGGGCCAGTTGCATACATGCTTGCATTGCCTGCTTCCATGAATGTGCATAATGTATTTCATGTCTCTTTGCTAAAAAAAATTGTACATGATCCTAACCATGTTATTGATTGGCATATGATTCAGGTAGAGATAGAGGGAGACTTTCAGGTCTAGCCAATGTGAATATTGGACAGAAAAGTCAAAATTCTCCAGAATCGATTTATAGAGCTGGTAAAAGTCTAGTGGACTTGCTATGATCCTAAAGATGCCATGCAGGAAGAGTACCCATAGATTTTTGAATAAAATTTTAGATTTTGATCTTTGGTTTGGTATATGTATTGAGGATAGTGCCAAAATAAGGGGGAGGGGATGTAACACCCTAGGTTTTGAACCCCGTATTAAATATTGTATTTTATTAAGTTATGAAAGGCCATAGTGCCTAAACAATTATTAAGGGGCCAGTGTGCCTAAGAAATGTAATGTTTTGATAATTATTAATAATAAATATGTCGTTGGTTGCTAGACGGACAAGGACAAGAGTTATAGGGGGCTATGATTCCACAAGAGAGGGGACTTGCAGGGCTAAGTACTTATTTTATATTTTATTTACCCATTATTGTTTTAATGGAGAAAAACAGTTACATGAGCTTCTTGGGGGGGGGAGGCCAAGTGGCTCCTTAATTCCAAGAACTACATAAACCCGTCCTTGGTCTATTTGGGGGTTCTCACTCCTGTTCTCATTCTTATTCTTCTGTTGGTTGCTTCACTGATTTCACTCATGCACTCATTCACTCAATTGCTCTTTGTTCACACCTTTCCTTGGGTTTTCACTCCATTCATTCTACCACCCACTCATCCTTCCTCATTTGTGTCTTGGCTTGGGAAAGGAAAACGACCTGTTGAAGAGAAGCCATGGTATTGTGGGTTGTAGAGACTGTTGGTGTAATCCATCCATGAATCAATACCTGCATGTCTGAGATGCTTTGGTATGTGCTTAGTTTTTCTCACTAGCCCTAGCTCGGGGGTGACACTACTGTTGAGACTTGGAACAACAATGTCTACGGTTGGGTGGAATGTCCTTGGTATGCAGCCAGTTGGTGTCTTGTTTTTAGAAAAGATAAGTGCTCTATGTTATGGTTATTTACTTGTGTATGTTTTATTCCGCTGTGTATTTAATTATCTTTGAATTTAATGTTCAGAACATGCATGCTTGCTGGTTATCATTGGGCATGGCTTAGTTTAAGTTGTGGCATGAATATTTATTTCCACATGTGGTTTTCATGTCTCTGAATTAACTTAGAAGTGATTCGAATTTAGATAACTCATCGTGAAGTGAGTCCCTAGACTGTAGTGTGCCTCGCCTGCAGGTGGTTGGGTGTGTTTCGGTTGGTGTAAGTGGCATAGCCCGACTTTTGGGTGGTTGGGTATGTTACATAACCTCATACATTATGGGGCACCTGTTACCACAAAAAAATGTTTAGCTAGACCAAATTGCCAGGATTACCGAAATACACCATCTATAGTACATGTATCTCATGTCTACACCAACTTTCACACCATTTTCCCTTAAAATAACTTAGGAAACCACTTTCCGTAACATTATTTCCATTTAATTAAAGTTATAAAACACTTTTATAACTTTTTCCTCTTTAATTTATTAAAAAAAAGTTAAAATAATGAAATAATGGTTAGAATTGATTTGATCAAATAATCATTTTTTATTTTATTTTGACTCTATCAAAGATAACCACTATTTTTCCTATAAATTAAAGAGATCCCCTCCATTTTCCAGATCACACACCATTGAAAGTAACGAAGTACTGCCGCAATTTCCTTTGAACTTTTGACCTCATTTCACCATCACTTTTAGCCATCAAAGGGGAGAATCATAGCCTATAATCACACACTCAGAAAAGAAGAAGGACCCTCCCATGGAGAGGCCACCAAAGGATTTCGGTTTTGAAAGGTTTTCGCCACATGTGTACTTTTATATGCTTTGGTCACTGGGTGTGAGATTCTATTGAATCTTTACATCTATTTTTGTTCATGTCTTTTTTTCCTTTTGCATGCCTTTTTCTCTTACTAAATAGTATAGATCTAGAGATATATTTGTTTCTTAAAAAACTAGGGTTTCTTGTTTTCTAACAATTTTTACCTATAGTTTTGTCACAACCACAAAGTTTGTGGATTTGCTTAGCCTTGCTACAAAAAAACGCCAACACTTATTATAAATACCACATTGTTAAATTTTATTGTGAGGGATGAGTAAAACCACTATGTCAATACAAGTTTTTTTTAATCATAACTTGCAAATAAGGAAATCTGCTATTGTGTCCAACTGCTATTGTGTCCAACTATAACACTGAGGAAAGCCAAAATTCACAATACAACAAATTTGTTGAAATTCCCTTCTTTATTCAATTAGGAGACACTGGGAAAATTGCATTACATAAATATGGATGATTTTTTAAGGTTTTTAAGATTTATATATAATAGGTTATAATTTAAGGTAGAAAGAATGTGATAGAATAATAGTGAGATATAATGATAAATCATGGAAATAGACCATTAGTTGTCAAGGAGGAATATAATGATAAAGCATTAGTTGTCATGTTCCATCCATGTTCCATCAACCGTAATGATTTCATTCACATTGGTCCCTCATGTCTCCTACTCATGATTCATGTACACACATCTTTCTTCTAATAATTAAAGAATGCAAAAAAGTATGTTATATACAACAAAGCAAGACATCGTGTAGACACATCAAAGTACAAACACATTGTGTAGATACAACTATTATCCTTAGAAATGGTAATATTCAAGTGTGTACTTTTATTTTGTTTTTTCTCGGGTTTGTGGAAAAATGGCATTTTGAACTAACAATGATAGGTGTTATTGGAAGAATTTGAGAAAACTTAAGTGAAGCTTTTATGATGATTGCGACAATTGATAGATAATTTTGTGTTTACATTTTATAAATAATTCTTAAAATTAATATAAAGAAGTAACCTTCCACTCTTTTTAAATAATAAAAATAATATGTTATTTTAGAATGATCGAAGAAGTGACCATATACATTTAGAAAGATGATTACAATGTCTCACATAAAAGAATATTTCCAAATTCTAATTTCCAATTTTAAGAAAAAAAGACAAATTTATTGTAAAGTAATTCTAATTTCCAACCTTAAGAAAAAAGACATATCTAAAGAGAAAAAGATGCATGCATTTCATAAATATTTATAATTTCTCATATTTATCGTGTGTAATGAAAGCAATGCTTTAAAAAATTTCATTTTCAATATTTTTATATGTTTAAGTACTCTAATCATGTTGTCTTTCAATAAATAATGATTAAGTAAATTATTAACTATCATGAATATAGTTAATAATCATAAACCTTAAAAATTATTCGAATAAGTTAACCACTTTATTATTATATTACAAATTCAATGTTTATATAAATAATGTTTTAATAAACACATGTTAATTACAAATAATTATAAAATTAGTACAAATAATATGAAAAAAATGTTTTAAAAATTTCACAATCCACACAACATTTTCAGAAAAACATGGTCTATTATATAATTTTGTATAATTATTATATAAATTTTTATAATTGTTATGTCCAATATATACATGATCCATTATATAATTATTAAATTTTTATAATTGTTTTCTTAGTATATAAATTTTTACAAGTGTTATGTCTTATTGGTAGCATATAGCATTTGTCTCTGCTTATTAATCCAAGTGTATTATAAACACATTTTCTCTTTTTTCGTAGTTAAAGCTAGGATCATTTTTATTTTTTTTTAATTATTTATTTTGAATTGGAGTTTTATCCATTGTTATTATCGTGGCAAAGTTCACATCATGGATTTGATAGGGGTAGTAGTAAACTGACATATTATTACATCGATGGAATTGTCTTTGCCTACATCCCTTATCTCGATTTTACTACTCTACACCCATTAACTTGATTTCATTATGTTTTTAATACAATGGCAAGAGAGCTTCATTTCAACAATTTTTTTTTGTTTGGGATCTCAAATTGACTTTCTTTAGGAGGCTTAGGTTCTATGCATTTCCTCTATCAATTGATGGATTTTGCAATGTAAAGAAAAAGTAATTTTGGATAGAAAACCACTATTATTAGTCCCTGCCGAAGGTGTAAAGGGATTATAGCGATCGATAATTCGTTGACTTCATATTCATATGTCCTTTGACTATAAATTTTCACATCATGTCTATTGTTCGAATTATAGAACTAAAAACATTATTTTTTATATAATAAAAAAAAACCTTATATGTCATCATCTCATTAGAGAATAGATTGGAATTCTTATTTCTAGCTTCGTTATTCCCAATGTTGTAAATGTTTAGATATCCAAAGTTTTGAGCATGGATGGTCTTTTTTAATTTTTTAATTTTTATTGAAATGTTTACATACCGAAAGTTCTGAGCATCGACGTTCTTTTTTATTATTTATTTAATGTTTTTATTATTTCTATTTGTATTGAAATGTTTACATACTGAAAGTTTTGAGCATTGACAATCTTTTTGAGGCACTTGAATAGGCCTGACAACTTAAATGTTTACATAACGCGAGGCCCTTAAACAAGCTTGACAACTTAAATGTTTGCATAGTGCGAGGGCCTTAAACATGCCTGGCATCCTTAAATGTTTACTTACATAGGCTTCTCACAGTACATTTTTCCTCAAAATTTTCCATACAATGTTGCAGTGAATTTGGACAATATTATTGTCCACTGCCACTCACATAGCCATCATATGTTTCATACTTCTTCTATGCTCGGAATGAAATTTAGTCATCATTGAAGATACATATATTGTTTATTGGTTTGTCGATTGCTTCTTGTTCGTTGGTTCGTTGGTTCCTCGGTTGCTGCTTGTTGTTGTTTGGTTCGACTTTGCAAGGCTAAGGTCTTGTTTTTTCCAAATTCATCTCCATCTCTCCAAAACAGCTACCACAAAACATGACAAAATCAAGAAACATGGAATCCTGAAAAATGGTGCTCAGAGATGGCCTCGATTATCCAAATTCATGATTCCTGTGCAAAAAAGGAGGAACGTTATTGTTTTTCATCCCGTTACAGAGAAAAACCTCTCTCCATTTCTCAAATATCCTTCTTTATTTCCCGTAATCGTCCTTGGAAAACAAGTGGTCAAATAGGGAAAAACGATTTTGATTTTGTGGGAAAGCGGTTTTGGAAGAGGGAGAGTGGATTTC
>JZKD02S0392836.1:437880-450421 GCA_000966675.3 Picea glauca | reverse complement strand
TTGGATACATAATCCATCATTAGTCATATTCAAAGATCATAACATCATTATTTCACATGTATAACAGTAGACTACTCTCATTCTATAAGCATGTCATATGTCCAAGCATTACCATATGCACTAATGCATATGAATATGCACCAAGCATTCATTCTCAACATGCCTACTAGTGTTCAAAAATTCTATCTTTCTTATCTGCATTCTGCACCACTTCCAATATTCTCTTCAGTGCATATTTATTCCATATTTTCTTCTATAGGCATCTTCCCTTGAATCTCTCTAGATCCTTTCTACCCTGTGAATTCTCATTTTGATTATTTGTGCACTACTATTCCCTGGTCTAAACATTTTCTAGCCAAGTCTCACTTGTCTATCTTGCAATTACAACCAATATGTCATATTGGCAATTTTCTCCACTTAGGGAATAATGTCCCAACTTTACCTGGCCAGAGCCTTCCAACACATTGGAATGATTTAGTTTAAATCATTCCATATTTTTAATTCCACAGTATCCTCCACTAATTCAGAATGGTTCCTCATCTTGGCAGTTTTTCTACATTTTTTTGGGTCCCAAACTTCTGGGGCCATTTTGAGGCCCTAAATGACAGTTTTTTTTTATCTGAAGCACCTAGCATATTGCCAAAAGTAAATGTTAGGCCAGTTGAAATGTCTACTTCTTGGCTAGACCTTTCTGATGGGCTACCAAGCACCCCAAATGGAGATTGTATGAAAATGTTATGCCCCTGGGAATTTGACGTATTAACTAACCACATCGGGGCTCACAAACCTTTTGGCGGTTCATCTTCTATGGTTAGGGTTTTTGATGTTTAGGGTTTTCTCATTGATTATTTATGTCAAAAGGCCTTTTCGGCCTCTTTTTAATCAACTCTTTGTGAATGACGACAATTGACATATCTCTCTCTTCAGAGATAAGCTACCACCATTCTAGATAGATTGTGTGCTTTGCATTTTACAGTTTCCAAATAGTCATTAATATAATCTAAGTTTAACTATTTTTTTCTTTTTCTTGCAATATCTCTATGTATTTCCTTGTTATATCTCTTCCTTCATGTCATTCTCAATATAATCTAGATCAATTGTGTCATGGGAACTTTCTTTATCTCACTATACATCGTGAGAACTTTCTCTTTCTCACAATATATCACATCTCAAGAAATTTTCTCTTCATGCGATGAATGAATTTTTTCTAAAATTTATCTAAGTCATTTCTTCTTGTTTCTCTCCTCCTCAAACATCTTCTCCATATCACACCAAATATCTTTTTTGTGTGATGTATCGCACCGTCAAAAAGTTTCCTATGTTGCAATAAGGCTCTCTCCTTGTTTATCACATTGTAGGAAAATTTATCTTCTTGCAATGTATCACATGATGTTTGTATTTATGCAATAAGTCAAATTTCTCAAAATAATTCTCATTCTTGAACCTTGGCTTTATCTTCTTCATCATCTTGGAGTCTCTTTTGCACTCCTGAAATCTATCTTCCTACAAGATGAATTTTCAGACTCTTGAAAACTATCTTCCTGCAAGATGAATTTTCACACCTCCAAAAATATTTCCTTATGTGACGTGTCACACCAAATATTTTTATGGTGCAATGTATTTCACCTACAAAAATATTATTTCTCGTGATAAAGGAAACCTTTCCCCATTTATCACATCACAAGAA
The DNA here is from genome assembly GCA_000966675.3 of Picea glauca. NCBI lineage: Eukaryota > Viridiplantae > Streptophyta > Pinopsida > Pinales > Pinaceae > Picea > Picea glauca. The sequence continues at coordinate 448,734 of JZKD02S0392836.1, read as the reverse complement.
ATTTTATTTTCTTGCGAAAAGGAGACTCTTCACCGTTATTGCATTGCAAGAAAGTTTTCCTTCTTTCTTTGTATCACATAGAAGTTTATTTTCTCATTATGAAGAGAACTCTTCCTTCATCACATCACGATAAACTTTCCTTTCTTATGATATATCACATAGCGATAATTTTTCTCTTCATTCGAAAACCCATTTTCCTCTAAGTCCTTAACCCATTTTCCACAAATTCCTTAACCCATTTTACTCTAAGTCCTTAACCCATTTTCTTTATGAGAATATTGTATAGCACGGAAAATAATTTTTTGTGATACACACTATATAGCAAGAAAAATAATTACATGTTATACGCACAAAATTTACCCATCTTTTCAACAGTTAGTCAATTTTTTTTTTTTGGAATTCGATCACGCAACTATCGAGGTTATCATGAGAACCCCTAATTTGGCCCTCTAAGCCAAATTAAACCACTCATATGCCAAATTTACCCCCACACTAGATCATTTTTATACAAAATCATAATTTGGGGGGTTTTCCCAACTTATCAGAAAGAAAATTTTGTTATTCTATAGCAGACCAATACATGTTTGGTGTTGAAACCATAGTTGTAATACTAATATGTGATGTGCCTAGCTCCCTTGTTGGGATACACCACTACAATTTTTTCTGGCACAACTATAATACCAAAATTAATTAAAATGCATGCAACATGCCAACAATGCTCATGCATCCAATGGAAAATTGAAGTTTCTAAATGCAACTAATTAAGAAAATACAACAAAATTCAAATAAAACATATACACAATGGAATTAATCACAAGAAATAGAACATAATACTTATCTTTTTATATAAGAACCAAATAGATTTGTATGAGGGATGCTCCTCCCAATTGTAGGCTTACTACTCCATTTCTTTCAACAACAAACCATTGCCAATTTGGGGCTATCAATTCACAAGGAGGAATGGCTCTCTTGGTTGTACACTATCCACACACAACAACAATAATTCTAACCACTAGCTCTCTTTCCCCTCAACCTACACAATCCAAGGAATGAGATCCCCTTCTTTCCCATGCAATCCCTTAGGCTATCCCACTTCCCTCTGAGGATACAATACAAGGTGGGTTGGGAAATATCTTAGCTAGGGACTCCATGAATTCTCAACCTTACCAGGAGTGCTCAAAACAACCTTCTCAAGGCTCTTGATCAATTTCCTCAACAAGAAATTTACTTACATGCACACATCCTAATTCTTGGCATAAAACTCAACTCGACCAAGCTCTCTTTATTCAAGATATGAATGGTTATTTTTTCTAGCATCCAACTCCCTCTTCCTACTTGAATCTCCCCTTTCTCCATTCATTCTTTGACTCTCACACATTCCCCAAAAATATTGAACCCAACCCATGGTGTCATAGTTTCCCACCAACCTCTTACATGAGTGTACATACCACATACTCCAATGTCTAGGTGAGATGTCGTTCCCACCAACCATGCATTTAATGACCAATATAAAATAATTTGAAGGAGGTAAACAATAATAAGAAATTGGCTTGGATTATTAGGAATTTGTAACTTCCCCTTTGGACCACCTTTCCCCCATATCTTGTGGAATCATATCCCCCCAACATTAACATCCCTCTTGTATCACAACCAATGATTTATTTTTATAAATTAATGTATGCATGTTTACAATGTTAGGATATCCAACCCAAAACATAATGGATCATTAATCTAAATTGCATTTGCACAATTAAATTAAAATATTATGAGGATTAGAACTAGGATGTTGCATTAATGCTAATGACATTTCCATCAATGCTAAAAATGCATTAGCTTGATATTAATTTTCTAGTATTGGTTCCATAGAAGCTAAATCAGTTTAACTATCTTAATAACTTAATAAACAAGCTTAAACTATTGGGTATGTGGTATATTCTTTGCACAATTAGCCTTTGTTTTGGGTAGTTTTGGCACACGGTGTTTTGGCCCATGGTTTTCTAAATCTAGTGAAGGAATTAAGGTTGTAATCTAATCCATGTCAATGGATTAAGGTTTTGGATGCCATGTAATTACATATATTGTATTTTTAAAGTGAAGTTAATACAATGAGAGTTAGAGGTGCGGCTCTAAACATTTGCTGGTTTTCTCGGTTAAGGGTTTCTAGGGTACATTTTTGAGTACTATGTGTGAATGCTATTGTTTTCTTTCTATTTTATAAAGAATCTATGTGTGCATTTCTATACTGTAAATATTTAAAAACCTAAATTTGATATTAGATAAATTATTGAATTTAGGATGATGCCTTTGTTGCTAAGGGTTTAGTTATATTGGGTTTGTGATAAACCTAGTTTCAGTGGGAGATTTGCAGTGGTGATTCTTGAGGTGAAATAAAATGGCGAGTAGTTATAAAATTGAGATCGAGAAATTTAATGGGAAAATATTTGATCTTTGGAAGATGAAATTGGAGGATCTTCTGGTAGATAAATAACAGTAGGTTGTTGTGGATCTTGGTACTACACCTACAAGTATGTCAAAAAAATATTGGGTGAAGTTGGATAGGAAGTAAAATAGCACAATCCAATTGTAGCTTTCAAATTCAATGTTATTGAATGTCTCGGGAGAAGATACAATGAAGGAATTATGGGATAAGTTAGGGGTTTTGTATCAATCCAAGTCCTTGGTAATCATACTTTTCCTACGAAATAAGTTGTACCTCTTGAGGATGAATAATGGAGACTCTGTGATAGAGAATCTAAATGCCTTTAATACTATGAAAGCTAGTTGTTGTTTGTCAACATCAAAATTTCTGATGAAGATAAGTGTGTTAGTATATTTTGTTCTTTTCCATATTCATGGGAAAATTTAGTTGTAGCTATTGGGAGTAATGCAACCACATTAAAGTTTGATGATGTGGTTTCACCCTTGTTATCAGAAGAAATAAGGAAGAAAACCATGTGTGATCAGAGCATGGATGCCTTATCTATAAGAGGGAATTCCTTTGACAAATAAAAATAATTCATCAAGTGAGAGATCTAAATCTAGAGGTAGATCTAAATCTATAGGAATATCCTTAAGGAGAAGCTAGAAATGTGGTAAATATGGGAATTACAAGAAGGATTGTAGATCTAAAAGTGTTGAGTGAGGGAAGGGATCTGATGATGGTCCTTCCATAGAAGGGAAGACCTCATCAGAGGAAGGAGGGTATTTGTACATGGCATCTTCAAGAGCGCATGCATATCATGATGTATGGTTGATCGAATCATGTGATTCTTTTCATATGACTCCACATAGGGAGTAGTTTTGTGTAAGGTACCAGATGTATTATATAAAAAAATAGAAAATATTATTAAAGATACGAGTGGAACAACAAAATATAGTGAAAAATAACCCAAAAATGATACCTTTATTGATAGAAATCCAAATTCACTTGCCTCTTCGAGGGGGAAACCTCCAACAACATAGCATTCTATTACAATAACTATTAAGACAAAACTTTCCCATACCTTCTACTTCTATTTATACTAATTATATCTTCTAACAACATTCTATAGGAAGATATTTCTAGAATTGAAATCTTCTATTAAGTATTCTTACATTAGAATTGTTCACATTATTATATAGGCCTTATTTACTATTGTCTTCCTTTATTACATAAAAAACATGTTATTCTATCTACATGAGGGGTTAGGGAGGTTAGGATCCTAACATGTTCTCCCCATTGAAAAACAACCTTATCCTTAAGGCTTGAGATGGGGAAATTTTTATAGAATGGTAGTTGGCTTCCAAGTGGCATATTCTAGTGGTGTATCCTTCCATTGAACTAAAACTTCCTTGATGGTGTGCTGACAGAGATGAAACTCATGCTGGTCCAAGACTACTCGTGGATGCAACCAAATGGACCCTTCTTCATCTAACTCAAAGAGATTGGTTTGAATCTGACATTGTAGTTCCAATCACTTTATTTAAGCATGAGACATGGAAAACAAGATGGATCTTAGAATGACTGGGAAGAGCTAACTAGTAATCCATGGGCCCCACTCGCTTGAGAATTGAATAAGGACCATAGAACTTGGGGGTGAGTTTTTGATAGTGTTGATATTTGAGTGAATTTTTCTTATAAGGTTGCAGATGCAGAAACACCTAGTCCCCTTCAAGAAATTGACATTCTAAATGAACCTAATCTGCTTGTTGTTTCATGCAATTCTAAGCCCTGACCAAATTTTCTTTGAGGGTACTGAGAATGGTTGCTCGAATTGTAAGAGTGTTGTCAACCTCATGAACCTTGGAGACACCTATAAAGTATGAGAGAACCAACAATGGATTTTTATCATAGACCACTTCAAAGGGAGTCATACAAGTGACAGTATGGTAAGAGGTGTTGTACCACCATTCAGCTAGGGGTAACCACTGAGACCATTAAGTTTGTCAGTCAAACGCAAAATACCTCAAATATGTTTCCAAACACTTGTTGACAGCTTCGATTTGTCCATGAGTCTGGAGATGATAGGCAGTGTTGAGATGAATTTGGGTTCCTTGGAGCCTAAACAATTCTTGCCAAAAATTGGTGGTAAAAATTGGATCACAGTCGGAGAAAATAGAAAGAGGCATGCCATCGAGTTTGAAGATATTATCCATAAAAATTGATCTATTGTGGATGATGTGAATGGGTGTTGAAGCACACATAAATAATCATACTTGGAAATACGATATACTACAACCATGATGACCGACTTATTATCTGATTACAATGAAATCCATAGAAATATCTGTCCAAATAGTAGGTGGAATTAGGAGTGGTTGGAGTGTTCCTAGAGATTTGACGGTTTCTCCCTTATTGAATTGACAAGTATCACATTTATCCATTGTAATGTCCCCTTCCAATTGATCGTGATGGAGGATTACTTAGTATCCTATATGACTCCCATAGGCTATCTTCAGCAGGGAAAAGGGAGTCACAAAGGTTTATTTGGTGTCACTAGATTAAAACAATGATAAATTCTAAAGTGACATTGAATTTAAATAATTTTTTTTGTTTAAATGAAAATTGGAGGGAAAATAATGTGAGGGTTTGATTTGGTCAAAAAGGGGAAAGATCTAGAAGGACCAGAGGAAGGATAAATAAAGAGGTATCCCTTAACTTTGGCATTGTGATTTGACATCTCATTTTGGAGTGTTGTTGGAGCCATTGTTTAGTTATGGTTTAGAAAAACCCTTCCACCATTGCAATTTAGTTTTGGTGGTGCAATATCCACCCTAGGTAGACAAGAGGGAGATCCATCTAGGATTTCCATCGGAGATTTATATTAAGGTTTTATTTGAGCTAGATAAATATCGATGTGCACAAGGGATTTTTAAAAGATTGTCGGATGAGTTCAAGTATAGAATCTGCAATTTTCCTAATGGTTTTAGGAATCTTATCAGAGGTACCCTTTCTTGTTGAATACGATAATCTCCTGAGGCCTCTCTAGATGCCCAACCCTGTGCTGCGAGGACCTGGGAAGAATGAAGATTGCTACAAGAGGGTTTTAGAGGAAGAATCATAGGTTGAACACCAAGGGTCCCGCGGGGTCCCCTCTGTCGCCCATCCTCTTCATGTGAGGGTCTCTGTCAGAGGAGTTTAGTGATCAGAGTAGTCCATTTAGGTCAAATCCGTGAGGCTAGATGATTATTTGCAGAGTGACAACACTGAAGTAGGTTGTAGGAGGATAGAAGAGACTTGGAGAAGTTGACATCATTGGCATCATTCTAGGTTTTCTATTTGAGTTGTTTTATATTAGTACACATTGTAGCTTCCTTGCAGCTATTAGATTTGTGTGTTTGGGATTACTTTTCAACTATTATTAAAACCATTATAGATCTTTGTGATTTTACGGTTCCAAACCATAATAATATTCCATTGTTTTCTTCTCTATTTTCTATGTCATGGATGCATGCAATAGATTTGACAATACTATTATCCTAGAAACATTTGAAAATTGTTTGTAAGAAGTTAGTAGTAGCCTTAATAAAAGTGTTTGCCAATTTTACACAAAGATAAACTACAAATTTTTGGACCGTAAACATAATATTTTACCCTAGCCTAGTTGAGAATATTACAGTGGCATCAGAGCTGGCGATCTTTCCATCGTATGAGTTCTTGAGGCATTGATGTGAAGGAAAACTAGAGGATGATGGAAACAACCTACCCCAATATCAAATATATCATAATAGGTAGAAGTAGATGGAGTTATGGGGGATCATCCTAAATATAGGACCATACAATTGTTGAAAAGCATAGCTAATGGGAAAAAACAATTAAAATAGTTCCTGAAACAATATTTTTTTGGCAACCGAGAAAACCAAAACTAGGGAGGTACCAATGGGAACCATGAAGAGGCAAACCATAGAGGTGGTATGACTATTGAAGGGATTAATACCTATGTTCCGACACAAAGTGTCTTCCAAGAAGGTAGCAGAAAGGTACCCAGACTATTATTACCAACATTCCTTTAGTAGTAGTATACAGGAGCACAGGAAAAACAGGGGTTGGCTGACAAAATAAACTCCTACTTTAGGGAGTATTGACTGCTAGAAGAAGGATCCCAAGAAACCATGTCTTAAAAAAAATATTACAACCTCAATATGAGGAACAAATCTAGGGTGTGTTGGCCCTTGACCAAGTTTTGGGAGTTTCTTGGTCATATTGACCTATTTTGGGACTTCGACAACCATTGAAGGAGGAGCACAAGATGGAGCAGAGATCACGGGATCTCGGCCCACTTTTGGGTCCATTTTGGGTTTTTGGGAATATGTAATGGGAAAGGGATGTTGGCCCGTGGGTTTACCCAGGCTTAGGCCGCTTTTGTATGTATAATTAGAAGGATAGGAAATAAAGTAGTAGTCGAATATTGACATCTATGTGATGTATGCTAAGTGCAAGTAAGGTCTGTAAGTGCTTTGTGCCTATATGAGACTTGCAAGGCTAAGTGTGAGTCATTGTAGGAAGTTGGAAAAGGCTTTGTGTTGTAACGGAAGGAAGAAGGATCTAGCGAGCTGCAAAGATCTTTTGTCCTATGCGCATTAGGGTTTGATGGCTCTGTGCTTGTAACCGATTGAAGACACTAATAAAGAAGAAGAATTGGTGGACGTAACCCCAATGTGGGGGTGAACCACGTAAATACGGTGTTGTCTGCTTTGTGCCTTGTTCTGATGCATTGATGTGATTATTTGCTAAGTTCTTTGAGATGAGTAGATAGATCTGATATATATATGCTTATGCTCAGTGCTTATGGTGTGTAGAATGTTAGATATGATCCATGTGTATATTCTAAGTGCTTGATCTGTTAGATCTGAATAATATGTTGATGCTAAGTTCTTGAATGTTCTAGTTCATAGTGAATGTTGTGAAGCCCTGTGTTATCACCGAAGTGAATATTGATTGCATATTAAAGAACCAATAGTGCTAAGTGCTTTATTAAGTGTTAGAATCACAGATCTGTGTCCCAGTTAAGTTTGCAAACACCCGAGTATTGCAACCACCCCTGCCTCTACCTCGGGTGATACTTCATTTGCTTCGCAGGTGTTGCCGAAAGGGCCGGTAGTTAGGGCTTTGTTGGTGAGCTCTCGAGCGTTGAACCCCGGGTCTGCCCCTGTGCCAACAAATGGTTCCGTTGCCGAGACCTGAAACTATGATTGCTGGGAATTGAGAAAGAGGAAGCTCTGTGCAAAGATTCATCCTGAAACTGTGAAATCTCTATGCATAGATCTGTGCCCTAGTGCACAGTATTCTACTTGATCTGTAAAGATTTTGCTAAATAAAGAAGGTTAGATCTAAGAGAAATAAGCCCAATATGAAGAGAGAAGGCCATATCTGAAAGAAAGGAGGTCAGATCTGTAGAAAATAAGCAGGATCTGAAAGATTTGTGCTCCAAGAAAGGTAAAAGTGAGAAGTTCTGATTGAAAGAGGTAAGATCTATAATATTTGTGCTCTGTTAAAGGTAAGAATAGTTAAAATTTCTTAGATCTGAAATATTTGTGCTCTGTAAAAGTAAGAATGGTGGAATATTTTTTTGTTTCTAGAGTATGGATCTAGGTATATCTGATAGGTTTTGTCCTAGTTTGAAATCTAGGGTTTTAATAGACGAAAGAAAATGTGATATGAATAGATCTGATAAGAATAATGAAAGATATGTTATACCTATGCATATAAAGAATGTTTGGACTAATAAATGGATGTAGGATCCTAGAAATAATTTGTTGCAGGTTCTCTACCATGATCCTAGTGCACAGTACAGAAAAGGATGGAGATCATTTAACAAAAAGCGAGGATTAAACCTCTATTACAATTGCAGAAGACTAGGACATCTTTCTAAGGAATGCCCTAGTAGAAGACCTAGTTGTCTCTGTTGCAAAGCCATGGACCATGAAGTGTTGGATTTCCCTAGAATGATCGCTAAGCTTGAAGGAATGAATCTAAATCAAGGAAACCCTAAGGCAGATCCAAAAAAGGAAGAACCCCAACAAGAATCAAAGAAGGTTTTGATACAAGTTAAAGAGACCCTGAATGACCACTGAAATGTCATCTTATCAGATATATTCCAAGAGAAGGAATGCATCGAAGCAAGAATAGGGGACTTCGACATTGACTGTGTCCTAGATGAAGAAAAATATATGAATATTATGCCAGAAAGAACCTGGGAAGCTATAGGAAGGCCTGCTATGATCCCTTCCCTAGGAGGAATAATTTTATTCATAGGAAAGCTAGTAAACATACGTGGAAGGCTCGCACGGATACCTATGAATGTCAATGGAACTTCGACAAAATAACACTTTGAAATTATTAAATTTGTTGAAGACAAAGCCCCATTTACCATGCTAATAGGAAAACCTGGATTGATAGAGATCAAGCCAGACGAAAGGAGGAAGAAGAAGTTTTAGAACATAAGAAGAAAGAGTTAAAATACTTTATGACTAAAAGGATTGCGCACTTGATTGAGGAACAAAAGAGAAGATCACATATAGTTAATACTAGAAACTCGAATGTCGAGGCTAAGAGAACACTAGAGGATCCCCAAAAGATTGAATTATGTATCCCAGATAAGGAATAAGTATTACACAGGAACCCTAGGAAAAAATTTCAACAGTACGAAGTAACTAAGACCAAAGAAGAAAAGACTCAGAATGATAAAAGAATTATTGAGTTGAAGCTCACTGGAAAGAAGGCTAGAAAGTTAAGAAAGAAAAGGGATAATACTGAAAGGTTACAAGAGGTTCTAGAAGATACCTCGCAGAAAGAAAAATTGTAGAATTGGAGCTTTGCTGAGATATCAGAACAACGACATAGAGTATTTCGCCATGATGAAGCAATATAGTCGTTGGACTGATATATCCATTCGACTTCTGCTCTGAACGGGTAGAAAAGCAATAAAGAGGCATCATAAAACTGTTGGGCCATGCCATAACAGATCAAACAGAAGTTAATGGAGGGTCATGCCTATTGTGAGGCAACCATTATCGACTAACCTATTTAGCTCGTCGTGCCATGCATGAAGAACACTTTTTCCAAATCGAGAATTTGAACTCGCAACCTTTGATTAAGATTGTCCAGTGATCATTACGCTCTTGCTTTCCATCTTATTGTTGTGTCTACATTACTTTGTGAACCCGATATTATTAAACCCGAGCACATATGTTCGAGGATCTTAGCGCACTTGAAGAATCTGCGAAGGAAGAACTCGTTGATCTCAGGACCGAGAAAGTCATGTCAGAAATAAGGATGTCTACAGGTGTGAAAGAATCATTGATAAGAGGATTCCAAGCTTCTCCATCGACTACTCGCGGAGCAGGAACTTCTAGAATCATGACAGAGACGATAACGAAGCATAGAGATGATCTCACAAATGCCAAGTTGATTCCAAGCATCTTACCTGTGTATATACCTCCTTTGAGCAGCGCAGTGAATAGAGACATCGTGCCCAGGGATTTTGAGTATGCTTTGGTCATTGCATACCTCCCGAAAGGGGTGCGCGTAGTTCGTGCTGACTAGGACAAGCTCACAACATTGAAGTTTAGCGACTTCCACCTCGACGACAGAAAGGCTTACAGCATGCTCGCCTCGCATAAGTATTTGACCAGGACTAAAATCAATAACTCCAATATTATCTCGTAGTCATGGACCTAGAACCTCGTGCAGTCCACACTACTCAATGTGATGAAGATCCCGCACTTCGATAGGCACCAGGAAGTGAACGCTTGTGTCAAATTGATGCTGTCAAGTTACCACGGAGGATACTTATGGTTGAAATGCCGCATCACTTTGGATCTAACCTTGATCAATCGGATCACCAGGATTAGAATGCAAGGCCCCGACCCACAAGATTTTTACCCTAGAAAGACCTCAGACTGAGCATTAACATAGAGGATCAAAGAGACTTATGGTGATGTTGAGAAGGGAACGCGAGGCTACAAGGTAGACTCTATCTAGAGCGATGTAGTGTGCCTTGCATGTTATCTGATCGTAGGCAAGATAATTCATAAGAACCAGCCCACCCAAGTGACTGGATTCATCATTGACCTCGCAGGGAAGTGCACAGAAGGACTTCAGATGAATTGGGTGCAATACCTGGTAAATCAGTTGGAACTGGACTGCAGAGAAGCACAATACCAAGGATATAATTTCCACTTCAGTTGGCTTCTCATACTGATCACATTCATTACATGGGCGATGTCGGAAGGTACGACCTTCCCAGACATCGATCCCTTTGAACCATTGGCCGCGAAGTTCAGTACCCTGTGGTACTCAAACAATATGAACAAGCAATGGCAGTCAAATGTCGTCTTCCACACTTAATACAACAAGTTGAAATTAGCCATCCA
>JZKD02S0392836.1:416604-437774 GCA_000966675.3 Picea glauca | reverse complement strand
AGGTGGCACAACTTGAAGACGTGATCCATAAGATACAATAGCGCATCGCAGATCTAGAGCTCTGCGCTATACCCGAAACTCCACAGAAGGTAAGAGACCTAAGGGAAGCAACTGCCCATAGCACAGTTGGCAGATTAAAAGATCCTTCCTTGGAATGCAAGCAGCTGAGTAACTGGAGTTCCTAGACTTCTGAGAACCTCACGGAGAATCCAGAGTTACAGGCATTGGAATTGCAGCTATTAGAAGCAAAGAAGCACGCCGATGACTTCAAAAAAACTTCGATCTTTTGTGCAAATTGGGGAAAATGACTATCTCATATTTTGAAGGATATGACAAGTGCATAGCCCGAGCATGGGTACATAAGTTGAAAACTTATTTCCATATTAAACCAATGACTGAGGCATAGACAATCAATTTTTCCACCCTACACTTGGATGGAGAGACTCATGAGTGGTGGTACCATGGGCTATTAACATTGGGGAATTCCAACATCACATCATATGAGGATTTCATCTAGAGGATGATGGATAAGTTCGATAGGAAGGATTCTAAGATCCACTTCAGGGAGTTGGCGCAACTCAGATAGACAAGTACTCCAAAGGATTATGTCACAGAGTTCTAGTGGATGGCAGTCATGGTGACTGATATTTCTGAGTAGAGACTGGTGATGTTATTCACACAGAGCTTGGTTGAACCCTTAAGAGGATAGGTGAATGATTTTTTGCCAAACACACTATATTAATCTATCATGAAGACCCAGGATATGGAAGATACATTCCCTAAGAAGACATCGACAAAAACATTTATCCCATAGAAGGGTCAAGTGTCAAAACCTCCCTAGAAGACATGGGCAGGGAAGGACAGGTTGGATGAGGAAACTCAGAGAGAGATAAGGAGGAATAATATTTGCTACAGTGTCAAAGAGTCATGGTAACCAGGTCATCACTGCATGGGAAAAGGTAAAGTCCATTATATTGAGTTGGTTTCCGACGAGGAGGATGACAATAATGATGAGGGCATTGGGAAGAACAATGGTGAGCCATCACACCTCAATGCTACAAAGTTGTCACCATTGCAGGATAATGCCAAGGGAGTTACCATCTCCACACTTTCCGGAGTTCCAAAATATTACACCTTTAGGGTTACAGGCATATTGCAGGTGCATAGGTTAATGAAATTGATTGATGGTGGGGCCACCCACAACTTCATTGATATTGCACCAGTCACCAAGAGACAAATACTTAAAGTGGACTTTGAGGAATTCAATGTGGTAGTAGCATAAGGGTACAAAACGACATGTACTCAAAAGATCAGGGGATTGGAATTAACATTGGGAAACTATACATTGATCGATGAATTTATGTCATAGATTTATCATATACTCATGTGGTGATGGGAGTTCAGTGGTTGTACTCGTTAGGAGATATTTGCATGAATTATCAGGACATGAGGATGGAGTTCTAGGACAAGGGTGGATAGTGAGTCATCCTAAGATATACGTTGATAGGTTCCCCCAGGATCGTGTCTAAGCAATGCATGGAGGCACTTTTTAGACATAGGGACATGGCTTGTGAAACATAGTGCTTGATCACCATGGAGAATCCATCACATGATATCCAACATTACCACATGGATATCCAAGAATTTCTTGGAAAAAATGAAAGAGTGTTTGAACCATTACCAATAGGGAGACCACTTGATAGAGGATTAGAGCATGCCATTGAGCTAGAAGAGGGGTCGAATCCCATGATCACCACACCATACAGGAATTTGAATAAGTTCAAGGATGAAATAGAAAAGTCCATAAAAGAGTTGTTGAATATGGGGCACATCAATCCTAGTTCTAGTCCCTTCGCTTCTTCTGTGGTATTATTAAAGAAAAAGGATGGATTGATGAGGATGTGCATCGACTACAGAGAACTGAACAAGAATACCATAAAAAACCAGGTACCCAATACCCAATATTAACGAGTTGATAGATGAGTTGCATGGGGTGGTTTACTTATCGAAGATTGATCTTCTATCATGGTACCATATTCAAATTTGGGTCAGAGAGTAGGACATCCACAAGACAACCTTCAGGTGTCACTATGGGCACTACGAGTTTCTAGTCATGCCCTTTGGGCTGACTAATGCATCCACTACCTTCCAGTCATGTATGAACCACATCTTCAATAAGAATATGAGGAAATTCTTACAGGTGGTCTTTGATGATCTTTTGATCTACAATAGGACTTGGGAGGAACATCTGAAGCATGTGGAAAATATTCTCACCATTATGGAGGAACAATCACTTTTTTCCAAGGAGGAAAAGTGGGAGTTTAGTTTGACAGAGATCCTCTATCTGGGGCATGTGATTTTTGTTGATGGAGTAAAGGTGCATCAAGAGAAGATTCAAACAATCTTATATTTTCCCACCCTCAGATCACTCATAGAGCTACAAGGATTCTTTGGGATATCCAACTATTACATGTGTTTTGTGAAAGGATTTTCACAATTGGTTGTGCTATTAATAGAACTCACCAAGAAAGGGGCATTTTGATGATCGAAAGATGCATACGTGGAATTCAATAGGATTAATAAGGTGATGAGTACCTTCCCAATATTAACACTCCCAAATTTCATACATCCCTTTGTCCTAGAGTGCGACGTATCAGGTGAGGGGATAGGAGTGGTGTTGATGCAGAACCAACACCCGATAGATTTCGAGAGCAATAAAATAAGGGATCTAGAGAATCTCTACCTGATCTATGATAAGGTGATGTTGGCCATCATGCATGCACTAGCCAAGTTCAGAAAATATCTACTAGGAGGAGGCTTCATGGTTAGAACTGACCAAAACAACTTGAGATGTTTCTTGGAGTAGTGAGACCTAAATGAGAGGCAATAGAAATGGGTGAGTAGAGTGAAGGAATATTATTTTTACATTGAGTATGTAAAGGGGAAGAACATATCCATTGACGCTCTATCCAAGAATCCTACAACTTTCTCAATGACAGAGATTTCAGCAGACCGAAATTCCATTATTTTGGTAGAATACTCCAAGAATACCTTCTCCTGTGAGTTGATGGAGGGAAGTATTTAAGATGATAGGTATAGGGTAGTGGATGACATCATATACTACAAACACATTATCTATATTATCCATGATTCCACACTCAAGGATAATATTTTGAGGGATGTACATAATGCACCACAGACAGGGCACTAGGGGTATCTGAAGACCTACAAGAAGGTAAGAGAGAGATTCTCCTAGAAGGGTCTCAAGGAGGATTTACTTTGTCATGTGAGGGAGTGCATGACATGTCAGTAGAACAATTCAGAGTTTACACATCCTACAGGTCTGCTTCAACCATTATTTATTCCATAACAGAAGTGGGAAATCATTTCCATGGACTTCATTATAGCTTTGTCAAAGGTATAGTGAAAGGATTGTATATACATGGTAGTGTACATAATGAATAAATATGCACACTTATTTTCCATTCCTTTAGAGTAAAACACATCTCAGGTAGAAGATCTATTCTTCAGGGAGGTATTCAAACTACATGGTCTTCCAAGGAACATAGTTGGTGACTGGGATAGTAAGTTTCTCAATGCGTTTTGGCATGATCTATTCAGGTTATTAAGGACTGAGTTGACACCCAGTACTTGATATCACCCCTAGACAAGCATGAATATCAAGATAGAAAAAAAATGGATTGAGGGGTACCTGAGGAGCTATGTGTCGGGAAAATAGAGGGTATAGATAAAGTGTTTTCATCTCGGGGAGAATTGTTACAATACCACTCATCACGTGTCCATCAGGATGAGCCCATTCAGGGAATTGTATGGATACGATGCCCCATCATTTTTGGATTTGGAATTTGGAGAGATTAGAGTTCCAAATGACAAATATTGGTTACAGGAAAGCCAGGACATATTGAGAGTCCTAAAGGATAATTTGCAGGCCACTCAAAATCAATAGAATATGTATGCATATAGGCACAAGGTAGAACACAACTTTGAGGTTGGGGACCTAGTATTTCTCAGGTTGCATCCTTACAAACATTCCGTGATGAATAAGTGTGGTGCAGAGAAGATGAAGCCTTGATTTTATGGACCCTACAGAGTGATAAATAGAGTTTGAGAGGTAGTGTACGATTTGGAAATATCAGAGGGTAGAAGGATCCACAACACCTTCCATATATCCTACCACTTCGGAAGATCTTCCTCCACTAGATGAGGAAGGGAAATTGGTTCTGTCTCCCAAGAATATTGTTGATGTCAGGGAGTATAGGTTGAGAAGAAGAATCATTCGAGAGTATTTCGTTATATGGAGAGGATTTCATGTAGAGTATTCCACTTAGGAAGGAGAGAAGATCTTACATCACCCTAATCTAGAGTTTCTTGAGGACAATAAATCTTGGGAAGGGAGGTAATGTCCCCTTCCAATTGATCATGACAAAGGATGACTTAGTAGCCTATATGAATCCCGTAGGCTATATTCAGTAAGGAAAAGGGAGTCACAGAGGTTTATATGGTGTCACTAGGTTAAAAGGATGATAAATTCTAAAGTGACATTAAATAAAAATGAAAACTTTTGTTTAAATGAAAATTGGAGGGAAAATAAAGTGAGGGTTTGATTTGGTTAAAAAGGGGAAAGATCTAGAAGGACTGAAGGAAGGATAAATAGAGGGGTAACCCTTCAATTTGGCATTATGATTTGACATCTCATTTTGGAGTGGTCTTGGAGCCATTGTTTTGTTAGGGTTTAGAAAAACCCTTCCACCATTGCAGTTTGATTTTGGTGGTGCAATATCCAACCTAGCTAGATAAGAATGGGATCCATCCTGGATTTCCATCAAAGATTTATATTGAGGTTTTATTTGATCCAAACGAATATCGGCATGTGCAGAGGATTTTGTGAAGATTATTGAAGGAGGCCGAATATTGAAACTTCAGTTTCTTGGAGGGTTTCGGGAAATTTATCAGAGGCACTTTCACTTGTTGAAGGAAATCATATCCCGAGGCCCCATTAGATTCCCAAACTTGTCCTATGAGTACCTGAGAAGACTAAATATTTCTATAGGAGGGTTTCAAAGGTAGGATCGCTAGATGAACACCAAGAGTCCCATGGCGTCCCACATTTTTCCCAATCTCGTCACACGAGGATGTTTTTCAGAGGGGTTCAGTGATCGAAATAGTCCATTCGGATCAGATCCATAGGGATAGATAATTATTTGTAGAGAGGTGACATTGAAGAAAATCACAGGAGGCTAGAAGAGCCTTGGAGAAGTTGACATCATTGGCATCATTCCGGGTTTTCTGTTTGAGTTGTTTTCTGTTAGTAGACATTGTCATTTCCTTGCAACCATTAGATATATGTGCTTATTAGTATTTTCATTTTTTATTACAAACATTAAAGATATTTGTGATTTTAGGGTTCCAAACCATAATATGATGCCATTGTTATCTTATCTATTTTTTGTGTAATGGATGCATGCAATAGATTTGACAATATTCTTATCCTGGAAACATATGCAACTATTTGTGAGAAGTTAGAAACAACCTTAATACAAGTGTTTGCCAAATTTATACAAAGAGAAACTACACATTTTTGGACAGTAAACACAATATTCCACCCTAGCCTAGTTGGGAATATTACAACCACAAAGGTGTGGATTCTTTGTTTCATACCTTCTCAGAAAAAGAACGTTTGACCCATTCATAGGTTTTGGTAAAACATGAATGCCAAACTATGGGAGAAGCATTAAACTCAGAGAGGATAGTGAATTTAAGGTTCAAATGCGTGCTTAAATACATATGACCTTTATAGAAAAGATCATCGTTGTGCCAAGTGTACCTTGGATAAGTTTGAAAATACTATTTCAATTGTTGGATCAAGCTAGAAGGTTTGGGGTCTTGCAACCATTCCTAGAGAACTGCTTGAAGCTAATCTTCTACAATGAAAGAGAGGGAAAAGAGGGACCATTTATCTTCATATTTCATTGATAGAGAATCAAGAATGACATTTTCTTTGGCCTTATTGTAAATAATCTCATAATCATATCCAAATAGCTTGGTCACCCTTTTTTGATGCTTTGGGATGAGATTATTTATTCCAGAAATTTACTTGAGGCTACAATGATCATTTTTAATTTGAAAGCATTTCCTCAACAGATAAGGACGTCATAGATTAGTTTCATTCAAAATAGCCAACATTTTATTTTCATAGGTTGATTGGACCAAATGTAACTTTGAAAGTTGTTTTCTTGTTAAATCCAAAGGTTCGCCATCTTGCATGAGGACTACCCCAATTACCTTCCATGACGCATCACATTATAGGAAAAACATCTCAATGAAGTATAGTAGTGAGAGGATAAGAGTCATGCACATATCCTTTTTCAAGGCTTGGAAGGATTAATCAACTCCGTGAGTCCAAATGAAATCATTCTTTCTAAGGAGAGTAGTGTGAGGAGTTGCAATTTTTCCATAATTTTGAAAAAAACTGCTATAATATCCTTTTAAACCCAAGAAACCATGCAATATTTTAAGAGTTTTAGTGTGAGGCCAATCCTTCATAGATTAAATTTTCTTAGGAGCCACCTGTACACCATCCTTTCCAACAACATGAACAAGGTACACAACTTCAAAGGCTCCAAAAGAACATCTAGGTTGTTTGAGAAAATTTTGGTTCTTATATAGTAGATGGAGAACTTAATCCACATGGGAGAGATGGGATTGCCAAGTTTTACTATAGATGAGAATATCATCAAAGAAAAGTAAGACAAACTTATGGAGGAAAGGACATAATACATGATTCATGATAATTTTAAAAGTGGAGGGGGAATTACACATGCCAAAGGGCATGACCAAGAACTCATAGTGACCCTCATGAATTCTAAATGCATTATTGGGAATGTATTGTTCCTTCATTGTATTTTATGGTGGCCAAAACAGAGATTAGGTTTGGTGAAGTACTAAGGACCACTCAATTTATCCAAAAGGTCATCAATGATAGGAATGGGAAATTTGTCTTTGATTGTGAGTTTGTTGAGGGCACAAAATCATGACACATGTGCAAAGTTCCTTCTTTATTGAGTAGCATGAATACCGGAGAAGAATAGGGGATGGTACTTGAATGAATAAAACCCGCATATAACAATTCTTGAACAATTTTATCAGTTTCATTCTTCTAGGAAAAGGGATGAAGGTAAGGGAGAACATTGGGAGGAAGACTTCCTGGGACTAGAGGAATGGAATGATCATGGATGCCATGGATAGGGGGAAGTCCATGATGGGTGTTAAAAATAGCTTGGTGTCATGAGAGTATAGATCAGAGGTCAAGATGCACAAAGAGTGTCTCAACGAATTTAATAGAACGGTGTTGGGAAATAATTCCATAATGTTCGTTTTTGAGTAGTTTTCCCATTCAGTGGGAGATCATGATCTCAAGTGAGCCCGTTGTTATTCCTTGGGACTTACATTGTTGTCCCTCCTATTGGAATTTCAAGGTGATGTCCTTAAAATACATGGTAATGGGGTTGAGAGTGCGTAACCATTCAGAACTGAGCACAATGTTACAACAACCCATGTCTGTAGCAAGCATATGAGATTTCAGGTTGTACTGACCAATTTTTAGGTGCACATTTTCACAATGCCCCTCACATTTCTTGGAACTTTCATTGGTAATCATGATCTGAAAATTATTGTATACATGGATATAATAATTGATTTCTTGGGAAATGCAACGATGAATAAAATTGTGGGTGTTTCCACTATCAAATAGGATGATGAATTTCCTATGCTTGATGTAGCCAATTAACTTGAGGGTTTGAGGAGCATAGAATCCAATGAGGGTGTTCAATGAAATCAACAGTTCAAATTATGGAGGATAAGAGGGATGAGTATGATCATCTACTTGGGGTATCTCTTAAACAGGGGAAAAAACATCATCCTTGTCAGAAACATCCTTAGAAATATCCATAAAAATCTTATTTTCCTTGTAGTTGTGCCTCGAAAAATATTTATCATCACAATTGTAGCAAAGGCCCTTGAGTTGGCATTCAAACATTTATTCCCAAGTTGATTTTTGGATATTGAGAGGAGTGGCCTGAGGGTCCAGATTGGAAGGTCAAGGGAGAAGAGAGGAATCCAATGGGATAGGTGGCCAATAAGGGTGCTAGGAAGGGTGGGTGGGTCCACTGAAAAAAAAGTCTTAGAAGTGATACATACCACTACAATCAAGGAAAGGAGAGGAATCCAAAGAGATAGGTCATGAATAAGGGTGTCGAAAAAACCACTATACTCTTTTTTTTTTTTACTCCTATGGAGTTATAGCCCAGCCTAAAGAATACTACAGTGACATAATTCCCAAATTGTTAACAAAGAAAACCGTGTAGGAATTTTGCACCCTAGATGCAGGAGGCAGGGTTGCACATCAAAATTTCCCTTATGTTTATGTTATGTTCTATTCCATTCCCATGGTTTAGGGTTTTCAAGGTTCCTACGGACAAGGGTTTTCCCTATGATATACCTCTATAATATACATGTGGGGTCAAATAGTAGTAATCAACCCAATATCTCAGGGAAACAACTAAGGAGGATTGATCGTACCCTTATCCGTACTACTCGATTACCCAGGTACTAGAGAGTATCTTCCTGAGTGTTTTTCTCAGTGTCACTATAACAGTCAAGTGGCCGATAGGTTGATCTATAGTTGGTTTCAGGAGACCTAGGGGAATCCCTATATACTTGATGGTGCATGGGAGTGATGGTAATCTACAAATTATGTCTAATTTGGTACTAATTGAAGGGGTACCAATAGGGGTTACAGAGGTTTCCAACAAGGTGAAACATTTGTTTCGAGTAACCTATGAAACCATATGTATTTCCTGCATGTAGTCTTCCCTAGCTGCAATTTTACCCGTTGAACGCCAAATCTTTGTTCTTTAAAGATGTTGGAAGTACACATATCTATCCTAGAAAAACATATCTCACAATTTTTGCAGAGGAAAGTGATTTGATACCACTTTTAAGGTACTAGATGTATTATGTAAAGAATAAGTAGAAAATATTATAACAAATACCAGTGGAACAACAAAATATAGTGAGCAATAACACCAATAATGATACGTTCTTGATAGAAATCCAAGTTCACATGCCTCTTTGAGGGGAAAATATCTAGTAGAGTAGCTCTCTATTACAATAACTCTCAAGAAAAAACTTTCCCATACCTTCTACTTCTATTTAGACTAACTCTATCTTCTAAATAAAATTCTAGAGGAAGATCTTTCTGGAAGTCAAAGCTTCTATAAAGTATTCTTACAATAGACTTGTTCACATTTTTATATAGGCCTTATTTACTAATTTTGAATTTTATTAC
This sequence comes from Picea glauca, assembly GCA_000966675.3. Classification (NCBI taxonomy): domain Eukaryota; kingdom Viridiplantae; phylum Streptophyta; class Pinopsida; order Pinales; family Pinaceae; genus Picea; species Picea glauca. Next base: position 428,407 of record JZKD02S0392836.1, on the reverse strand, counting down.
ATAGAAAACATATTATTCTATCTATGTGAGGGATTAGTGATACGAAATGATCTTTTAAAGACTATAGTTAAGTTTTTAAAGCGTGAGTTTATTAACCATTTAGGAATTGAAGAAAGAGGAAGAATTAATGAAGTAACATGGTAGCCATAATAAGATATACAAATCTGTAAATAAGCACAAGAATCAACAAACCATAACAACAAAGTTGTGAACGGAGTTCGATAATATCGCCTACGTCTCTGGGCCTTTGTCCCAGTGGGTGAGTCTTTATTATTTCTCTTCAAAGATTCAAAAGTACATTATAAAAGTGTCAAATGGATTACAAACTGATTTGGTTGTGTTCTTCTAGATCTCTAGAACCCAACACAACTGACGACACTGAAAATAGATGAATGAAGCTCCCAGAAATGGCCCAGAAAGTTTCTCTCCTCAATGGCTTCCCTACATAAAAATGACTTTGACTATCAAATTCCTCATCATTTATCCTTCTCTGAAACTGTCCAAGGCTTCCAAAAACCTCTAGTTTATATAGGTTTCAATTTGGGAACATCCTCCCAACTTCCTCCCAATATCTGGCCTAAAACAGAGCTCTAGATCCTCCAATAATGGTCAAAATCTCCCAAAAACAACTGAAAAATCAACAAAATGTATAACATGTAGTTTAAAACCCATAATTTGGGCAAAATCAGGTGCATCTCCCTTCACGCGGGTCCTTGGTCGCATGCGCACCTCCATGTGACCTTAGGCTGGTTGGTGCACTGGTCTTAGCCCTTAAGTCCCGACCCTTGGTCATGTGGCTTGGCCATGTGGCCTCGCCCTAATCCCCCATGCGCACACATCGTCGCTAGCCCCTGGTTGGTCGGGGCTAGCCCCCGATGACTGAGGCTTACCCCAAATCACACGTCAATGTCACTTTATATAGTATATTTTTCATTTCATGACCAATGAACACGTGTAGCCCAGTTGTTCCATCGGAGGTTACGAAGATGTTACAAATCTGTGAGGTCAAGGGTTCGAATCCCCCCGAAGGAGGAAACAAAATTTTACCCATCCAACCTTGGGAAAATTCAGGGTGCCATGTGGCACCCTGTGATTGGTCCATGTGTCACCCTGGGATTGTCCCGTACTATTTATGCAATGACCCATTCATCTGCCACATCATCCACTGTACAACCCAGTCATATGCCACATGTCACTACCATGTCATCCGACCGTACTTCCACGTGTCAGTTCATACTTCCACATCATCCACCATACAATCTAGTCACATACCACGTGTCACTGCCACATCAACCTAATGTATGCCTAGTTGTCATCTGTACGACCACGTGTCCACCTATCATTGGGCTATATCATTGTATGAACTGCCATGTGTCATTCATATAATGACACGTGTCAAATCCGTAAAGTGTCAACTCAACCCGAAAGTGACGACGTCGAGTGACACGTGTCACCTCCTGGTGATGCCATGTCAGCATGATGATGTCATCATGATGTCATCTTGACACATGCTGACATCATCTGTCATACCTACTGATGTCATCATTGACTTTGACCCAGTTGACTTTTTTCTTGTTTGGAAATTTGATCAGAACGTGATAATTTTCGCATATCGTGTCCGTTTGAGGGAAAAATTATATGGCTAGAATAAACGTGGCGAGATGGAAACAATGACGCTGGTTTCGTTTGATTCCGAGAACTTTGATTTTTAGGCCTTCTTGGACCCATTTTGGTTCTTGGATCCATTTTGTATCACGCCTCCCCACTAAGACCTTTTGGTCCTCCAAAAGGATACTAACCAGTCATCGAGTGCGGGATAGGCCACCCCACTTGTTCTCTGTCTTTAGAATCTATCCTATGCACCTATCTCATCAAGATCAATTGAAAAATAACCATGACAACTGGAAACATATTGTTAGCCACTAGTACTCTGTCACATCTTACTGAAGCCACTACCATCCATGTTGAAAACATTAGCAATGATAACATCAAAAATATGATTGCAAATGAGCTAATATGTTTGTAGTACTTGCATGACATTATCTTATCTTGAAGCAAAGTATGATTGAACTTCCATTCTACAATCATCTCATGTTCATGCTCAAGATCAATTGCTTGATTTGACACAATTATAGGTGTGTTGCTTGCATGAGTTGCCTTTCTTAATTGTTCCATTGTTTGAAGAGATTGATTTTCTTTTAAGTGATAAGCATGCACAACATATTCTTTGCCTTCTTTGATTAAGTGATATTGATTCTGTTCCTCGTAGAATATTTCTTTGCGATCATACAAATAAGGACTACCTAAGACCATTACACATTCATTGAGTGGCACCACATCACATGTTACCTCATCCACAAACTTAGATGAAATTGCAAAATTTAAAGTACATTGCTTTGTTATGTGCAATTTATGATTGTTTCTTATCCATTTAAGTGAGTAAGGTTTATGATGCATCTGAGTGTTTAATCCGAATTGTTTAACCACTTCCTATAAAATCAAGTTAGATTAAGATCCATTATCTATCAATGTTTCAACCTTAGTATGCCTCATTATGAACCTTATGTGAAACAATTTACTTCTAGAATCATATCCATCACCAATTTTACTTGTCAAAACAACCCCTGTGATTTTAGATTCATCACATGAATCTGATCCCAAGTCTATTGGTCGTGTTGTTGATGTAGTTGTTTTCCTCGCTTTCCTCTCTTTGAACCATTTCGGTCTCTTCTCAGGATTAAATTGCCAACAACGGTCCTCAACATTCCCTTCTTTTTTGCAATGCTTGCAAGAGAGCTTCTCTTCCTTTCTTGCCACTGGATTTTACTTCTTGCCATTCCACTTCCTTTTGTCCTCTTTTCTTGAAGATGATTCCCCTAATACACCAACTCCTGTTTTCCTTGCTTCAATGTATGTTCCTTGAACAGAAACCTCATCAATATTAGTAGGTCCAAACATAAATACAGTGTTACGAATATGTGCAGGTAAACCTCCTATATACTTCATAAGAGTTTCTTGGGCATGTAATGGAATGTCTAACATTAATTCCATCTTACAAAATTCATTTGTGTATTCTTGCACTGTTTGTCCCTTTCTTAGTTTAAGACCTTCCCATTCAATTAAATCCTTCTCTTTATAACCCAAAGGATAAAATTTCTTTCTAAGTGTAGAAACAAAAACTTGCCATGATGGAAATACATTACCCACTTGTTGCGTGCCATTTTGCAACTTTCTTTGCCACCAGATGAGTGTTGTACCTGCAAGTCAAAGCGATGCCAATTTGATTTGAGTTGCCTCATCTTTGATTTGTTTCACACTACAATAAACTTCCATATGTCTGACCCATTTATGAAGCCTCTCTGCATTTACTTCACCATCATACATGGGTAATTCAAACTTTACATCAAGCTTAAGTAAAGTCATATCGTTTTTATGTTTATGGGAATGTTTTCGTGCAGTGGATTTGGAACTTGTACTTGAAGAAGAAGAAGTTGATGGAGAAGAAGGAGGTGAAGGAGGAGGATTAGGAGTATCCTCTCCTTCTTCACTTTTGGCCTTTGAATATTCCCCTATAATCGGTCTCTTCTGCTCCAAGTAATAATCATATAAAACCTTCATCATCTCCGACATGGTGAAGAAGGTCTTTCAAAACTCTATCTCGTCATGAGAATGTCCCTCTTTCGATGCCATCTTCTCACTTTTAGAAGTTATCTTTCTTGATCTAATCTCAGGATTCTCTTCAACAAGCTCACCTTCACCATGATTCAAATTTTCCCTGGTAATCATGTAAATTCAAAAACCAACCGTCAACCTGCTCTGATACCACTTGATCCGAAATGATATTTTAAAGACTATGGTTAAGTTTTTAAAGCATGAGTTTATTAACCATTTAGGAATTGAAGAAAGAGGAAGAATTAATGAAATAACATGGAAACCATAATAAGATATACATATCTGGAAATAAGCACAAGAATCAACAAGCCATAACAACAAAGTTGTTAATGGAGTTTAGAAATATCGCCTATGTCTCCGAGCCTTTGTCTCAGTAGGTGAGGATTTCTTATTTCTCTTCAAAGATTCAAAAGTACATCAGAAAATTGTCAAATGGATTAAAAATTGATCTGGCTGTGTTCTGCTAGATCTCTAGAACCCAACACAACTAATGACATTGAAAACAGATGAATGAAGCTCCCAGAAATTGGCCGCAAAGTTGCTCTCCTCAATGGCTTCCCTGCATAAAATGGGTTTGACTCTCCAATTCCTCAACATTTCTCCTTCTTTGAACTTGTCCAAGGCTACCAAAAACCTCTGGTTTATATAGGTTTCAATTTGGTAACATCCTCCCAACTTCCTCCCAAGATCTGGCCTCAAAAAGAGCTCTAGAGCCTATAATAATGGTCAAAATCTCCCCCAAAAAAATAAAAAATCAACAAAATCTATAACATATAGATTAAAAACCATAATTTGGGCAAAATCGGGCACAACCCCCTTCATTGGGGCCCCTGGTTGCATGCGCACCTACATGTGGCCTTAGGATGGTTGGTGCTCTAGTCTTAAACCCTAAGTCTCGACCCTTGGTCATGTGGCCTCGCCCTAATCCCCCACGCACACACATCGTCGTTGACCCTTGGTCTCCACCCCCTGTTCGGTCGAGGTTGGCCCTCGCCGATCGGGGCTTACCCCAAATCACACGCCAACTTTACTTTATATATTATACGCACCATTTTATGACCAAGGAACACGTGTAGCCCAATCGGTCCACCAGATATTACGAAGATGTTGCAAATCCGCAAGGTCAAGGGTTGGAAACCCCCCGGAGGAGGAAACAAACTTTTACCCAACCAACCTTGGGAAAATCTGGGGTGCCACGTGGCACCCTGTGATTGGGCCACATGTCACCCTAGGATTGACCCGTACTGCTGATGCAATGGACCAATCAGCTGCCCATTCACCTGCCACGTCATCCACCATACAAACCAGTCATCTTCCACGTGTCACTACCACATCATCTGGCTATACTACCACATGTTAGTCCATACTGCCATGTCATCTGTCGTACAATCCAGTCACCTTCCACGTGTCACTTCCACGTTATCATGTCGTACACCCAACTATCATCCGTATGACCACGTGTCCACCTGTCATTAGGCCACATCATTGTATGTATTTCCACTTGTCATCCGTACAGTGACATGTGTCAAATCTGTACAGTGCCAAATCAGCCTGAAAGTGACGAAACCGAGTGACACATGTCACCTCCTAGTGACGCCACGTCAAAATGATGATGTAATCATGACATCATCCTGATGTCATCATGACACATGCTGACATCACCTGTCGTATATGTTGATGTCAACATTGACTTTGACCCAGTTGACTTTTTGCTTGTTTGGAAATTTGATTAGAACGCGATAATTTTCTTATACAGTGTTCGTTTGAGGGGAAAATTATATGGTCAGAATCAACGCGACGAGACACACGCAATGGCGCTGGTTTTTTCTGATTCCGAGAACTTTGATTTTTAGGCCTTCTTGGACCCATTTTGGTTCCTGGATCCATTTTGGATCAATTAGGGAGGTTAAATCCCTAACATTTTATGAATATGAAAATTATAATGGAGGTGATGTTTTCCTAGGGGATGAATTGACAACTAGAATCACAAGACGAGGGAAAGTCAAGTTGTTGCTCAAGGATGGAAGGATTAGAACAATACTTGGGGTCTTGCACATTCCATAGATGGCTATAAAATTGATATATATAAGTAATATGAGTGATGCAGGTGTACATATAGTGTTTTAAAATAAAACCTACAAAATGGATTAAGGAGAAATGGTGTTGATGAGGAGAATTTGGAATGGAAACAATACAAGTTATTGAGAAGCACTATTAGTAATGGGTGTATTAATTTTGTTGATCCTGAGGGTGGAACTGAATAAGTAAAAACCCCTACAGTCTCTAGAGAAACGACAATGCTATGACATGAAAGACTAGGACATATTCGAGAGAAGGGCCTTCGAGCAATGCATAATAAATGTATGGTTGAAGGTATGTATAGTTTCACAATGGATTTTTATTTCTTTTAACATTGCATATATGGTAAATAGAATCAGGTAATATTCTTATCTGGTCTACAAGAGAAAATGGAATCTTAGATTTAATACACAATGATGTATTTGGACTTGTTCATGTTCCATCACTAAGTAAATCTGAGCACTATGTTTCTTTTCATTGACAATTTCTCTAGGAATAAAAGGATTTATTTCATCCGAAATAAATCTGAGGTCTTTGGTAATTTTAGAGAATTTAAGGATCATTTGGAGAATCAAATAGAGAAGAGAATAAAGGAATTTAGAATAGATAATGATGGAGAGTTTTGTGGGAATTAATTTGAGGAATTTTGTAAGAAGTGCAGTATAGAAAGGTAGAAAACTACTCTATACACGCCTCAACAAAGTGGGGTTGTAGAAAGGATGAATAAGATGTTGATGGAAAAAGGAAGGAACATGCTCAGTGGTGCCGAGTTAGGATATGAATTCTGGGAAGAGGTAGTGGGTAGTACATGTTATTTGGTAAGTATATCACCCTAATCAGACTTGGTGGACAAAAATATGCATGAGGTATGGACTAGTAAGAAAATGTCTCTTGAACATCTCAGAGTGTTTAGTTGTGATTCTTATGTACATGTTCCAAAGGAAAATAGGAGTAATTTGGATAATAAAGCTGAAAAGTGTATTTTTATTGGTTATAAAGATGGTATAAAAGGCTACAAACTTTGGAACCCATAAACTAAGAAGATTGTTTACAATTTTGATGTTGGATTTAGATAGGTTAATTATATTTGCAAATAGGAAGTACTACCAAAGGAAAATGAACCAGAGACAACAAAGTTTGAGTTGGACGGTGAAGAATTTGACTCAAAAGAAGAACATGAATTAGAAGAAGAAGAAGAACCTCATACTCTAGTATTGAGGATATTGGGGTCCTATAATCATAGGTGATTTGTTTCTTCAACTATCTATTTGGCATTGCTCTCATGATGAAGACATTCGGTTTGTTGGGTTGCTTGATTTCACTTATCCCTCCATCCCTTTCACTCGATCCTTCATCACCCTGTTGTACCCTTTCATTCCCTCACCCTCCATTTCTTCACCCCCCTGCTAATACATGAAATGATGTTAGGTAACTAGGGTTAAATTTACAAAAATAACTAGTTTAATAAGTCCTTAGATAACATAGGGTAATTAATAATAAATAATTAATTAGGTTAAATTAATAAGTGTTAATAATTAGTAATTAGGTTAGTAATTGGGTTAGGATAATAATTAATTTAAAATAAATAATTTATAGACAAAAACATTATAAAAATTTTAATAATTAAAAAACATTTCAATTTTTTTTTTATAATAACGTAATAAAAGTTATAAAACAAAAAACAATTTAAAAACATTAAACATTTTTTTTTTGTAAGTGAGTGGAAGAGATTGTATTACTAAAGGAGGGTTATGATACAAAAAAGGGGGACTCCCTTGTCTGCCAAAACAAAAACCAGACCAGAGGTTCCCGAGTTGCATTTTCTGAAATAAACGAAGGGTGTTACTGGACTGCCACCATGGGAAACCAGCCCAGTCCTACCATATCCAACTTTTGAAAAGATAAGCACAAAAGACATGAGAAAAACATAAGCTGAGACTAACACTAGACTGACCAGACTAACTTGACAATAGACTAACCAGATACTAGTCTAGGACAATGATGTGTTTCTTTCCTTCATCCGCCTGGCCCTTGTTCTCCTCCTTATGAGATATCGTGCGAGTCTTTCTGATATGTGTTGGCACTTTGTTTCCATCGGCTAGCGTGATGTCCATGTGAAGGATGTAGCACAGGTAGAGGTGGAATTGAGAATCCAACCACTCCATATTGGATTTCTAGTCTTTCTCAACCTCATCTAGCAGTTTGGTAATGGTTTCCAGATTACTGAGGTGACTCAAGATTTCGTTCAACAATTTCTTGTGTTCCTTGTTGTCCTCTAGTCTGGCATATTCCATTTTCGAGATAACTTTGTTGATCATCATATTTTTTATCCACGCCATCTCCACCATTTTGTGGTAGAGGGTTTCCCTGGGTTGCGTGGCTCCCGGGTCCATTACCTAGTCCGCTTCCTGAGTCAGAGCATCCCATGCTTTGCCCTTGCATTTGTCTTTGATTTCCTTTTCCCATTGGGTAATGGTCGCTTTTCCTTTTGATGCAACCAGAGTATGAAAGGTTCCCTCCGCTTCTTTTTCCACCTGCTCCATCCTTGAAACCCACCGAGGACTGTTCGGAGTTTCCTTCCCCAGGGGGTTTCTTTTGCTATGAGTTCGCTTCATTCGCACCATCCCGTCTGGACTATGGAAGCTCCTTTGTTGGATTCTCAACATGTTAACGTCTACACAGGGGTTCCTCCTTTCCTTGCCCTTGTATCTGTGGTATCCCCTGCATTTGCGCTTTTCCTCTTTGCATCTATTTATGTTGTTTCTTCTCTTATTGAACTTTCCTTACTGTGGGCTCATCCTTCCAATCATGGTCTACCCATAGAGGTGAACCTTTCCATCCTTTTCCCCGTCACAGTATGTATGATCATGATGAATCGGTCATTATCCCTGTATGGGCCCTTGCCCCCGCTCCCTTGATATCCTACTATGCTTATCTCCATACCTGGTCTTTGGTGTGGTGTATCGATACTGGTCCGTGTCAATCCCTCTTGCCTTATGCCATTCACTGCCTGTTATTTTCCATCAATACTTTCCCACGGTCTTTCCCTGCAATTCTTACTACTGACATGACCTTGTTTTTGTACCCTTACCTATTGTATAATCTGATCCTGCATTGTAATTGGTGGTTGAGTGTTGAGCAGTCATATCTTGCCTGGGTCCTTCGTGCCTTCTGATGGGTCTTTCACTCCCCTCCTCGATGTGACCTTCCTTGCTTAAGTTTTCGTCACGATCTTTTGTCGCTAGTTGGATGCAGTCTGTTATGAATTGTCCATTCAGGATGTTGATCCAGGTAATGTCTAGTTCAAGTCCTTCCTTGCTAACCCCCTTGTTGGAGATTCTGTCTACCAGGCCATTCACTGACCTGCGTACTCAACGCAACTCCATTGTGTTCATCGTTTTTAGATGTTCCTGGATTTTTGTAAGGAGTGTGCTAAGCGCCAGTGTCTCTGAACCTTGCCCACTCTAGTGCCATTTTGGAATCTCTTCACTGTGTTGATAACCAAGGTGGATTCACCTTCCACGATAGTGTTTGTCATCCTTTTGTGACTTAGAATTTCGAGACCGAGCTCTAGGGCTCCAAATTCCATTGCATTGTTGGTTGAGTTTCCCATACTCCCATCGTACAATTGGATTATGTTACCACCACTATCTCTGATCACCCCTCCCATCCCTATCATTCCTAGGTTTCCTTTTGTTGCCGCATCAAAATTCAACTTGAGGAACCTTGTCGGAGGGGGTGTCCAATTGCGCTCTCCTATTTGGAGTTGCGGTGGCCTCCCTACCTGTGTGTTGTTGTGCTTGTATTTTAGATGAAAATATTCCAGGATGCGGGAGTCCTATCCTGTGAGTTGCGCTTTTCCAATATGGTAGTTGCGGCTCTACACCGTTTCTCGTATTTGTGAGATTATTTCTTCCTTGAGTTTTCCTTTCGGAAGGATTTCATTCCTGAAGATGCGTCGGTTCCTTTCTTTCCATATAGCCCATATGATCATCCCTGACATGAGATTCCAACAAAGGTTCACCATTTCATTTTCACTGTAACTCTCCTTCCATTTGTTGATGGTTTCACTAATGTTACCTCGGGTCCTATTGGACTGGAGAAAGATGTCTGTCGCCCAGTCCCAGATCTTTGCTGAGTAATTAAATTCATCAAGGAGGTGATTTGTTGTTTCTTCCTTAGCTTGACAGAGGTGGCATCGTGATGGGCCTATGAAACCCCTTTTCCTTAGGTTTTCCCAGGTTAGAATTTGATTGTGAAGTACTAGCTGTTTGAACATTTTGATTTTTGGCCACTGGGGGCTGCCCCAAATCTTTTCCCACTATTGTGCTAGATCTTCTTGGTCCTGGTGCGTGATGTAATTCCAAGCTTCTTTTAAGTTGAATTCCCCACCATTTTTCCTACCTCATCTTAATTGGTCCTCTTCTTCTTAGACTACAATTTTCCTTTTCCCCAATTCCTCCTCCACCTCTTTCGTTATTGTTGTGATCCAATATCTATTTTATGGATTGAGTTTGTCCTAGATCCTCCATTTGTCGCGATCATTTTATTGTTTCCAGTAGTGATGGATTTTGATTTTTCATTGTGCGGTCATTTCCTGTTGGAGTTCCTCCTGTCCAGATTTTTCATTCTGGGTTCCTGTCGCCACGTGTCCTCCCAGAATCTGGCTATTTTACCATTCCTCACTTCCCAGAAGATGTGTTTCTAGATCTAGGTTTTGTTGTGCCAGGCTAGATTCCAGATGGTTGATCCCTCCCTTGTGCCCATAAAACGAATTTGATCCTGGTCATTGATGTCTGGGACATACTTGGCCTTCTAGAGTTTTTCCCACGGTGATGATATTTCTTTGACCCATCTCCACCCGAGTTTCTCCCTGTAGGCTTTGTTGGTTACTTGTGGGTCTTGTAACCCCAAGCCTCCTTTTCATTTTTGTTTTCAAACCTTCTCCTAGGCCACCAGGGCCGATTTTTTCTTATTTTCCACTCCTCTCCATAGGAAGTCCCTTTGGATGGCTCTTATTTTTTGTAGTATTCCCTTAGGAGCGGGAAACACTAACATGATATATGTCGTAATTGCTTACAGAACCGATTTGGTCAGGAAAAGTCTCCCCACTAGGTTGAAGGATCTGTAGGTCAAAGTTTTAACCCTCTCCTATAGTTTGTTGATCACTCCTTCCCATGTTTCCATTTGACATACTTTGTCTAACAATGGGATTCCCAAGTATTTTGTTGGGAGCATTTTACGTTCAAACCCAAAAATGTTTGCCAAGTTCCTTTGAATAGTAGGGTTGGTATTGAAGAAATAGATCATGGATTTGGAGTGATTGATCTCCACTCCCAAGGCTTCCCCAAACTCTTCTAATATTATTTTATATTATTTTTCTTCCTTGACCGTGGGTGTGCCATGGAATAAGGTGTCATCAACGAACTATTGGTGCGTGGAGGTGGGGCAACTTTCGAAAGGTTTGATGGTTGTTATTTGTCCTGCTGTAGTTGCATTTTTTATGCTTCTACTGAGTCCTTCCATCATCAAAATGAATAGGAAGGGTGATAGTGGGTCTCCTTGTATGGTGCCTCTTGAAATCCATAAGGGTTTGGATGGGGCTCCATTGATTAAGAGTGGGTAACTTGTCGTTGAGACTAGGCTGACAATCCAGTTGATCCAGTGTTGTGCGAAGCCAAAGGCTTCCAGAGTCTTGACCATACAGTGCCAACTAATTTTGTCATAAGCCTTTACTAGGTCAAGTTAGATTATCATCCCCCATCTCCTCTGGATTTTCAGCGTGCGTATCAGCTCATGGGCATGGATGATGTTGTCCAAATTTTTTCTCCCTTCTACAAAACCTACTTGTTCCTATGAAATCAATGTGGGTAGGAGAGGTTTTAGTCTATTGGCTATGACTTTGGAGATTATCTTGTAAACCACATTGCATAAAGCTATGGGTCTGTATCGGTCTGGGGTCCTTGCTTCATTTTCTTTGGGGATTAGAGTAATCATTGTGGCATTTAGTGCTTTCAGAATGAGGTCGAACATCTAGAGTCCTCCACCACCC
>JZKD02S0392836.1:383960-405912 GCA_000966675.3 Picea glauca | reverse complement strand
GTACCTCTGGTAAAAATTTCAGCTCTTGATTCACTATAATTATGGAGATACACTCTGTGGAAGATAGGGTTTGTGACCAGTCCTGAAGCTAGTCAATAAATAGGTGTTTCGGGTACAACAATCATAACTTCTTCATACAGAATCTGAATGAAGTGGGACCACTTCCATTGGAAAGAGTACGGACTTTAGTGTATTTTGTGTGAGTTTCATAATTGGATGTTAAATATTGAGCGTGGGGCATGCTGTACAAGTTGGGTCTTCTGAACTGACCAGAATTCAATAAAGTCTACCATTCTTTCTATAACCTCTTTTTGGGGAGGATTCAAGGAGTGAAAATTGGAGGCGTTTCAGAGAATACATTGAGTAATATTATCTATAGGATCAAAGTACTCCAAGAATTCAAGAATTGAATAAATTTAATAAGTCTCAGGAAGCATTATCAAGTTCTCTGTGATGATTGGTTGATGGTGATGATTTAATGTAAAGTTTTATTATCTCTCATATATTCTTGGGTGGAAGGAAGGGGCAAGAATGGAGAGTTAAAATCTCTGTTGATATTGGAGCATTGTATCTTCCTCTTGGAGGTTTATCCATACCTTTACATTTGGAATTTGTAGCTACCTTTGGAAGTCATTACTTCCCTTGAACAAAAACTATTGATTATTTCTCATATATTGTGCATGGTGTATTGTGGTGTATTGATGTAACTCGTATACTATTATTCATTGCTCATTGGATATAATTGAATGGTTTAAGTATAAGTTGAAAAAGGTTTTTAAATTGTACTTGATATTGATTCACCCCCCTCTCAGTATCAACATTCACACCATTAAGACTTATGGAACATCCTTTGGCCATATCATGTATTCTTCTTTTGGTTCCATTGGCTAGCTGAACCAAACTTGATTTTTCAAGCATACTTTTCTCCAAACATAATCTATCTACTATTTTAGGATCAATGTAACAATGACTTGCTCTTGAATCAATTAAAATATCAACATGTTGATTTATGATTTTACCTTCCACCTCGATCATATTGAAATGGTACTCTGCTTGTCGATCATATAAAGTTGCATAAATTCTTCCCAATGTCTTCTACTGTTGTAGCCTCTTGTATGTTGTGCATGGTCTTCACTCTATCCTTTCTGTGTGGGAAATACTTGTATATTCGATCTTCTTTTCATCCCCAACATTGGATTGGTGGTCTTCCCCTTTTTCTCGAGGAGTCTTCTCTCTTGGATTCACCCTTAGCATACTGGCGAGTTGAGTTTTATTGAAAGGAGGTTTGAATCCCTTCTTCCTCTGATCATAATTCTCCTTCTTCTTATCCTTCCGAGATTTCTGCATGGATTCTCTACCCTGGCCTTGCTCATACATGTACTTAGCCTTCCTAATGGTCTCCGTCAATTTCTTGGGCTCATCATACCAAATATTTTCTTTATAAAAGGATGACATTCCACTCAAAAACCTCTATATTTTCACCTTCTCATCATTTATGAACCCTACATACTTTAATAACCCCAAGCACTTCTTCTCATACACTTTCATGGTTGCAATTCCCAGCCTAAGTTCAAAGAACTCCTGCATTTTCTTGTCATAGAAGTTCTCTGAGAGGTACTCCTTCTAAAAATACTTCTTGAACTTCTTCCAAGTGATCATATTCTCATTAATATGCTCAACTTGCTTCAGCTGATCCCACCACATTGAAACTTTCCCATGTAAATGGTAGGTGGAAATTATGTCTTCTAGGTTTCATGAATATTTATGCAATTGAAAATATCTCTCGAGTCCAAGTAACCATGCTTCAACATCATCTTCCCTTTCCTTTTCACCATCAAAGGATGGTGGTTAGAGCTTCCTCAGCTCTCCTTGAAAACTATCCACTTCATGCCTTCTTCATTGGTGCCTAATAGGAGACACTTCTCATGGAGTCTTCATATGCATAAAATTTTCTTACTGAGTAGGGAGGTGAGTGATGTCTATGAGTTCTTCTAGCACTTCTTGAATAACCAGTTCTTCCACAATCATCTCTTCTTTCATGATACCTACCTTCTTCCTCTTATTTTGAGTTTGATCCCCTCCTTGTTTTCCTCTGCAAATGATTTAAGCTCTGCATCACTTGAGAATTTATCTGATTTTGTTCTCTCATTAGGCTCTCATTGTCTACTTTGTAATTGTGCACTTCTATTTTCAGGCTTCTCACGGTCTCTATCAATATTTCTTGCTTCCCTCTGGCCTTGTGTTTGTTGGATTTTATCTCTGCATTACCAACTATGATATTCTTTCCTTCAGCCTATTTATCATGGCTGGAGGCTCCCTCACCTTATTCCATTTCTTGAATCTTCATTATTATACTAAACTGATATGTTTACGCCTCCTAATTATGCAAAATGTGGAAGGGACCATTTTGTTAGAATTATTCATATTATAAACAAAATTTGCCAAACAATGTTATATGTCTTTTTTTCTTCTCAATTCATGAAGCAAATATTATTATTCTCCACCATATAATACTTCCATTTTATCATGTAGTTGATACATAATTCAATTCTGTGTAGGCACTTCCTTCAACCCATGTCCCACATGACCACGACTTAAAAATGCAGGCTTAATCACTCTTTAGCACCTCACTAAGTGTTTTCCTACCCAGGAGCTTGCACGAACACCAAGTTTGAGGGTTGGGTTACTTCCAGGCCCTTTTTACCTTAGCATGGGACCAACATAGGTACCAATTCCTCCAAAAAAAAAAATTCGAATTCCTTCCCCTGTCAACTTATGTTTTCCCCCGGAGTTATGATTCGTCGAACCCATCAATCATTCCAATAACAAAAACGAACGGTCAAGATTTAATCTCCCGTCAAATGGATGATCCCTCCCCCATTTGGAGGCTTCAACAAGATCCATGGGTATGACTTAATGAAGTGTCGAGATGGAGGGCTCTCACACACTCCATAAATTCGGTGCTTCGGGGCTCTGGGATAATTCCATTCCCGAATCTACCACCTCCCCAGAGTAACAATCCTATGAAATGCTTACCCTTTTCTCCCTCTTCTAGATCCAATGGTGGAGAAAGGTCCCGAAGGAAACTCAGATCGATGATCTATGTGCCTTTGCAACTTTGGGCTTCGACACTTTTCACTGATAGAAACTTGGAAACCCCTAAAGTCACATACTCTCAGCGCTGACACAACATGCTGACCTCACCTAGGGTGACGTGGAACCATGGCATGTGTGCCACATGTTACTAAAAAATGAAAAATTAGGGTCTAAAAGGTGTTGAATCTGGGTGACACATGTCCTCACATGATCCCCTGCCATGTGGCACAAGCCACGTCATCAATCAAATATGAGACTCCAGAACTCCAGGTTTTGAAAGTTTCTCGAGTCCAACACATGCTACGCCCTGGATAGTCGAATGTCGAAATAATTCGACGGCTCACACTCATCCAATAGCCAACAATTGTGATTAACTCCAGGCTTCAGGATTTGAGGCTTCTCTCTCCAAATGACTCCCATACTCCTGAAATCCCGAACTCTGAAGTGGCGAGGTTCTGAAGATTCGAAAATTTGCTATCCTTCCACCCTTGCTAGTGTTGAAATATTGTAACTGGAAAGAGTATTCTATTTATTATTGATGTATTATTCATTAGATCAATCCCCTTTTGTGGATTGATCATGTTGGGAATTGTAAATGACCAAATCCCCTTTTGCGGATTGGTCAGACCCTAATTGTAATATGAAAATGAGAATTCAACCCCCATAATATATTAAAGTGGTTATAACCACCCAGAATGAGAAGTCGGCCCTTCCAGTGAAAAGACACCTCAGTTCAACACCTTCCATATTGTATAAATAAGAGAGGCCAACGCCTCATTTATTCATACACTCACTTGTTCATCAGAGCGCAAGTTTGGAGCTGCACTTGGAGAAGAAGGAGGAGAGAGAGAGGCACATTCTTGGGAGAGGACTTTCTGTAGTGTTTGGTTTATTCTCTTGGCATTGTATTGGCTATCTATATTAAGGAATATTTTGCTGGGTTTTCTCCCCCATGAGGGTTTCCTAAGATAAATGACAGTTTTCTCCCCCATGAGGGTTCCCTAGGATAAATGATGTGTCTCTTGTGATTGCGTATTTATCAGTGATCCTATTTATGTTATGGTTATCTAGTGAATTGAAAAGAAGCCTAATAATAGATTAAACCTTAACATGGTATCATAGATAATATTATACCCAGGGAAAATAGGACCTCAAGTTCATACCCAGTAAGAAAATATCGAAGGGCAGATAGGACCTTTTATCTGCAACAGTCAAGATGTTGGGGAAGAGGCAGATAAAATATTAAAGGAAATGAAATTCAGTACCAGTTTCACTTGGAACTATGATCCATGTGGGATCAATTCAGAGATGAGATCGAAGAACAAAATATCTCCATATGCTCACACACTCAAACCAGAAATTGAGAAATATGTGAACCAGATAGAGTGGGAGGTGAACACCCTGGAAGACACTAAACAACAGTCTCCCTTAACAATGATCTCACAAACTACCACTCCACAGGTACCAAAGGAGAAAATACCAAGGAAGGAGGTCTCTCCTTTAGTCACTGAATTGTTAGTAGAGGATTTCTAGGTATGCACTAAACGGCCTAAAACCACCCATACTACTCACAGGTTTGGAGAGGAAGAGACCCAGTCTACTAAGGTAGTCAAGGGAGAACGTACACCACTTATTTCAAGTAGCCATCAGGTGATGTATACTCCTTCCTCAAAGAAGCATATTGATACTACTATGATCACTCAACCTCCATAGGTATCTGTAAAGATGAGCATTTTTAAAAAATATGATTTGATTAAGAAGAAAAACCAGATGCTGACCAACAACACCTATGATCAGTTCTGGAAGCAAATGTCAACAACACAACATAGGTTTCTCTCTGCATTTGACACTGAAAAGGGAATAATGCACATGGCGTTTCTGAAATCATAGGTGCCCCATCCAAAAGAGATCACTGACTACAAAAGGTCGACTCTTGAATTTGATGCCAAACAAGTTCATCCAGCTGACCATATGGATTTGCACAGGAAAAATTGAGAAATGGTTTTCTCCACATTGGCTCATGCTTCCACTACTGTTGCAAGATTATAGGTCTCTCTAAACAATGTTCAGACCCAATTGAAAATGGAGAAAATATCCTCTTTCACAAAGGACAATAGGATAAAATCCCTAGAAGAGTTGGTGCTCAAGACTGGGTATGAACCCTCAAATGTGAAAGCAGCTGAGGAGCTGCTCAAAACAACGAATGCTGACATTTCATCTCTGTGGAATAAATTGAAATTACCATCTATAGAAGACTCACAGGCCAAAGATATAGTTGAGACAGAAGGGGATAAAGAGGAATTGCTAAAGCTAATCATGGAATAGAACGCACATATAAAGGAAATGGAGGAAGAATTGGAAATTTTGTTGAAGGAGAAGGAACAATAAAGGAAATGGAGGTAGAATTGGAAAGTTTGTTGAAGGAGAAGGAACAATAAACACCTATGGAAGTCATTCCACTGAGTGAAGTTCCTCTCGCAGGAGTTAGCACATCAACTGTATCAACAACCACTCCAGTAGAAATCCCATCAGCCACCCCACTGAAAACGCTGGAAAACTCTGTAGAGCTAGCAAAATCAGTGGAGGAGATGACATTGGAAGGAACATAAATCAACAGACTGAAAAAGGAGGTTGAGAATCTCCACAAGCTTAAGTCTTCCTACCAGACAAGTTACAAGATTGAGAGGAAAGCATCAAAAAATCTCAAGAAGGAAATACAACAGCTTCAGAAACAAACAGTGGGAGGCAAAACACTAGCAGAGGCTAAGGAGAACATTTCGACAGATATCTCCAAGTCCATAAATGAAATATAGCCCATGGTGAATTATTCCCTTTTCAGTGTCAAATGCAGAGAGCAACCTGTGTTGTGTTGTTGACGTTTGCTTCTAGAACTGAGCATAGGTGTTGTTGGTCAACATCTAGTTTTTCTTCTTAATCAAATCATATTTTTAAAAAATGCTCATCTTTACAGATCCCTGTGGAGGTTGAGTGATCATAGTGGTACCGATCTGCTTATTTGAGGAAGGAGTAGACATCACCTGATGGCTACTTGAAATAAGTGGTGTACGTTCTCCCTCGACTACCTTGGTAGACTGGGTCTCTTCCTCTCCAGACCTGTGAGTAGTATGGGTGGTTTTAGGCTGTTTAGTGTATACCTGGAAATCCTCTGCTGACAATTTAGTGACTGAAGGAGAGACCTCCCTCCTTTGTCTTTTCTCCTTTGGTACCTGTGGAGTGGTAGTTTGTGAGATCATGGTTAAGGGAGACTGGTGTTCAATGTCTTCCAGGGTGTTCACCTCCCACTCTGTCTAGTTCACATATTTCTCAATTTCTGGTATGAGTGTGTGAGAATATGGAGAGATTTTGTTCTTCGATCTCATCTCTAAAATTATCCCACATGGATCATAGTGCCAAGTGAAACTGGTACTAAATTTCATTTCCTTTAATATTTTATCTGCCTCTTCCCCAATAGCTCGACTGTTGTAGATAAAAGGTCCTATCTTCCCTTTGTTTCTCATCTATTGTTTCTTCTTTAGAGATTCAAAATGTGTATCATCTGAATTGATCATTTATCTAATAAGCTCTAGGGAAAATATCCTGACAGGCAAATATGTGGGCAGTTTGTATGGAGCTAACTCACACCCATATACAACAATTTCTTAATTATAACATTAGAAGAAAACATTTAGATCATTTAAAGTCGGAAACATAATATACGAGGATAAATTCTATGACTCGCTACTTCCAAATGATCAGATTTAGAAAAACAAAATGAATATTGAGAAAGATAAACATTCAACAAAGATGAGAAAACTTAACCAACAGCTAACACGTGAGAATCCTGTGAAACATCCCTTTTATTACTGGTAGCTCTCCGATAAAAATTACAGTGCTTACAGCTTTCTTGGGCATAAAGATCAACCATCAATATTTCTAAGTTTGAAGTATTTATAATCAAAATTACAAACGACCCTGTCATTAATGATCAGGACATGGCATAATCTATATCTAACTAACTAGACAACAATATACAAAAATATAGGAACTGATGATGATCTGTTGTATTGTTCATGCTGATTTTGGGGAAGGCCTTTGGTCAATCATTTGTGTGACTTTGACTACTCTGTTTGTTGACTTGGATGAGACCCCTTATCCTTACTTAATCAATTCACACAGTTCATCCCATATTTTCTTACTGGGGATGGTAACTTTCAGTTGTCGGTGGTAGATTTCGTCCATCTCGGTATACTTGGCAAAAGTCATCTTGGTGAGGAAAATATATTTGACTTCGGGCTGAATACTGAGGTCCAGATGCAAATTCTCTCGAAAAGCCTTTCTTGTGATACTACCCTGTATTCCGAAAAACTTGGAACTGTACTTGGCCACCATGGCAATCTTCTGCTTGTAGTCGGAAAGGTTCATTAGCTTGTCATTTAGAACCAACGTGCTAGGAAGACCTTTCTTCTACAACACCTCAATATTGTTGAAGAATATTTGGACATCGATATCCATGTTCTGGGATTTCTCCTCCAGCCGCAAAATTAATCCTCATTTGTTCAGAACTCTTTTGACCGCGAGGATAGTTTATGTTCTGTATTCAACTTTCAGGTCTTCCAACTCTTCCCTAGTTTTTGAATTCAAAAAATTAATGATTTCATTAGCTTCTGTGCGCATTTCACCCATCTCTCCTTTTATCTCGTGGATGGCCTGCCTACTGCTCAACACCAGTTCATGTTGGTTGAACATGATTTTCACCATGGGCCATATTTTGTTTATGGACTTGGAGATATCTGTCCAAATGTTCTCCTTAGCCTCTGATAGTGTTTTGCCTCCCACTGTTTGTTTCTGAAGCTGTTGTATTTCTTGCTTGATATTTCTGATGCTTTCCTCTCAATGTTGTAACTTGTCTGGTAGGAAGACTTAAGCTCATGGAGATTCTCAACCTCATTTTTCAGTCTGTTGATTTATGTTCCTTGTAGGGTCATCTCCTCCACTGATTTTGCTATCTCTATAGATTTTTCCAGCGCTGTCAGTGGGGTGGCTGATGGAATTTATGCTATAGTGGTTGTTGATACAGTTGATGTGCTAACTCTTGTGAGAGGAACTACACTCAGTGGAATGAATTCCATAGGTGTTTATTGTTCCTTCTCCTTCAACAAACTTTCCAATTCTGCCTCCATTTCCTTTATCTGTGCGTTCTGTTCCATGATTTGCTTTAGCAATTCCTCTTTCTCCCCTTCTGTCTCAACTATCTCTTTGACCTGTGAGTCTTCTATAGCTGGTAATTTCAGTTTCTTCCTTAGAGATGCAATGTCAACATTCATTTTTTTGATCAGCTCCTCAGCTACTTTCACATTTGAGGGGTCATACCCAATCTTGAGCACAACTCTTCTAGGGATTTTATCCTATTGTCCTTTGTGAAAGAGGATATTTTCTCCAGTTTCAATTGGGTCTGAACATTGTTCAGAGAGACATATAATATCGCAACAGTAGTGGAAGCATGAGCCAATGTGTAGAAAACCATTTCTCCAATTTTCCTGTGCAAATCCATCTGGTCAGCTGGATGAACTTGTTTGGCATCAAATTCAAGAGTCAACCTTTTGTAGTCAATGATCTCTTTTGGATGGGGAACCTGTGCTTTCAGAAATTCCATGTGCATTCTTCCCTTTTCATTGTCAATTGCAAAGAGAAACCTATGTTGTGTTCTTGACATTTTCTTCCAGAACTGAGCATAGGTGTTGCTGGTCAACATCTGGTTTTTCTTCTTAATCTAATCATATTTTTCAAAAATGCTCATCTTTACAGATCCCTGTGGAGGTTGAGTGATCATAGTGGTACCAATATGCTTCTTTGAGGAAGGAGTAGACATCACCTGATGGCTACTTGAAATAAGTGGTGTACATTCTTCCTCGACTACCTTGGTTGACTGGGTCTCTTCCTCTCCAGACCTGTGAGTAGTATGGGTGGTTTTAGGCCTTTTAGTGTATACCTAGAAATCCTCTGCTGACAATTCAGTGACTGAAGGAGAGACCTCCTTCCTTGGTATTTTCTCCTTTGGTATCTGTGGAGTGGTAGTTTGTGAGATCATGGTTAAGGGAGACTGTTGTTCAGTGTCTTCCAGGGTGTTTACCTCCCACTCTATTTGGTTCACATATTTCTCAATTTATGGTTTGAGTGTGTGAGCATATGGAGAGATTTTGTTCTTCGATCTCATCTCTGAAATGATCCCACATGGATCATAGTTCCAAGTGAAAATGGTACTGAATTTCGTTTCCTTTAATATTTTATCTGCCTCTTCCCCAACATCTTGACTGTTGCAGTTAAAAGGTCCTATCTGCCCTTCGATCATTGACGTGGAAAATTTCTTAAGTCCTTCCTTCCCTACTTGGCTTTCATCAATGGTCGATGACCGATTAGCCAGATCTGATGGCTGGGACTTAATTCTTACCCCAACCTCCTATTCCCCTCCATTGGTCGATCCTTGTTCACCTTCCCTCCAATCCAATGGTTCAAATCTCTCTTGATCCCATGGTGGTGATCATTCCCAAATTATAAAGGGGTGATCATGATCCTCCAATCCCTTTCTAACGATATCAGATGTTCTAGCTTCTGTGCAGACTATGCAATGCCATTCCTCCTCAGCTTCACGACTTCAAGGTCATAAATCAATCTCAACCACAAGATCTTGTCTAATAGATCCAACCTGGTGTTTCAAATAGAAGTTATGATACCAATATGTAACATACCCAACCACCCACAGGTCGGGCTACACCACTTAAACCAATCGCAACACACCTAGCCACCCACAGGCGAGGCACGTTGCATCCCAAGGACTCATGTCATAGTGAGTTATCTCAATTCGAATCACTTCTAAGTTAATTAAGAGACATTAAAACCACATGTGGAAATAAATATTCATGCCACAACTTAAACTAAGCCATGCACAACGATAACCAACAAGCATGCATGTTTTGAACATTAAATTGAAAGATAATTAAATACATAGTAGAATAAAACATACACAGGTAAATAACCATAACGGAGAGAACTTATCTTTTATGAAACAACAAACCAACTAGCTATGGACCAAGGATGTCCCACCCAACCATAGACATTGTTTTTCCAAGTCTCAAAAACAATGTCACCCTTGAGCCAGGGATATGAATCCATAAGGACGGTTCTAGAGTGTCACCCAACTTCCCAAACTCGTCAACACTCAAGATTTCACAGGCTTCACAACACCCACAACAATCCAAGTATCCAACTCTCTTCTACCCAGCCTGCACAACCCAAGAGAATGGACCCCCTCCTCTGCCACACAGTCCCTCAAGCTATCTATCTCCTTCTAGGACTCTAGTGCGGTTGGTATAGAATCTCCATGATGGGACTCTTGGGACTCACAATTGTGAGAAAAACTGAGCACATACCAAATCATCTCAAACATGCAGGTATTGATTCATGGTTGGATTACACCAACAGTCTCTACAACCCACAATACCATGGTTTCTCTTCAACAATTTGTTTTCATTTCCCAAGACAAGACACAAATGATGAAATATGAGTGGGTGGTAGAATGAATGGAGTGAAAACACAATGAAAGGTGTGAATGGAGAGAAATTGAGTGAATGATTGCATGAGTGAAATGAGTGAAGGAACCAGTAGAAGAAAAATAATGAGAACGGGAGTGAGAAACCCCAAATAGACCAAGGATGGGTTTATGTAATTCTTGGAATTAAGGAGTCACTTGGCCTCCCCCACAAGAAGCTCATGTAATTGTTTTCTCCATTAAAATAATAATGGGTAAATAAAATATAAAATAAGTACTTATCCCCTCAAGCCCCCTCTCTTGTGGAATCATATCCCCCTATAACTCTTGTCCTTGTCTATCTAGCATACAATGATGTATTTATTATTAATAATGATAAAAAAATTACATTTCCTAGGCACACTGGCTTCTTAATAATTGTTTAGGCACTCTCTCCTTTCATAACTTAACAAAGTACAATATTTAATACGGGGTTCAAAACTTGGGGTGTTACACTGTTCTACTTAAACTTTCAATTTTTTTGAATTAAATTTGAGAAAGAATATAGATAGCTCAATAAAATCTTGTGAATATCTCCTAGTCTATGAAATAATTCTCTTTTATTTGCTTAACTCACTTTTTTCTTTGAAGTCACCCTTTGGTGATCTTTGACATCAATAGGCTCCTCTTGTACAACTTCTCTCTTTTGTACTATTGAGTGAGTTGAGACTTTCCCCATTTTTTCTTCTCCCTCCTTTTTCTATGTATATATAAATGGAAGTCCTTGGATTATGGAAAAGGAAAAGGAGCAAGAAGCAAGGTAAGTGACAGGGGTGGAGGTAGGAGCAAATCGAAATTCCCAGCTTCTTAGCCAACATAGTCACCATTTATAGGTCCTCCACCACCTCGCCTAGATGTAGATCCTCTAGTGTCATATCTTGTTGCAAGGCTAGTATAATAATTAGTTGATATAGTCGATCAAGCAAAAGTTAAATTTGATCAAGGTGGTCAGGTGGTGAGCAGTGGAGAGGTGGGTTATGCACCTATGTAGTATGTCATGGTCGCTTGCATGTGAGATTGCCTTAACAAAATAGGCACCTAAACTGCAAGGAGACCTCAGGAGAGTATGCAGGAGACCTCTACTGAAAGGAGATCTCGACTGCAAGGAGACCTCGACTACAAGGACAACTCGAGAGAGTATGAAAGAGACCTCGACTTCAGGGAGACCTTAGGAGGAAATGTTGTGGCATGGTTTAAAAAGAAATGTCATGATAGAAGAATAAAATAATAGGTAATCATCCCCAATCCCTAGAAATACACCGTTGGCCCGTCAATAACACCTTAAACTCCATAACCAATAAAAAAGGAGAGAAATAAGATTACATGTTTCAATTAACTGGAAAAATAAAAAATATAACACAAAAATTTGGACAAAATGGAAATATTAAAAAGTCAACGAGCAACTAATAGAGGTCAACATACCAACTCATCACTATAGTCCATGTAGTGCCCTTAGTAGGGACTAATAAGAATGGTTAAAATTTTAAATTATAAAGTGTTAATTTGTTAAAAATATAAAATTAAATTACAATTTTATATAACTTAAAATAAATTATTATTATTTAAAACTAAATTATTTTATAGTTATAATTTTTCCCTTAAATCATAACTAAAGGTAAATGTTATAATTAAGTTATGGAAATTAATACCGACCTTATTATTTTACTTGTATATTTTAATGATTTTAGGGTTATCTCCTATTAATTATAATATAGAACACAATTTCTCTTCACAAGTCATTCTTTCCTGATGATGGACCACAGTTGTTGGTCAAAAACATAAAAAATTAAAAATGATTGTAATGATTTCAAAATCCTTATAAATAATGCCAAAGGTCTTAAACAAGAGGAAGCAAAGGAAAGACTCCTCATGAGAATGCCAAATGGGTTGATCAAGAGGAGGAATAGGAATGACTCCTAAGAATGCCAAAGGGGTTGATTAGGAGGAAGAAGAAAGAACAAGACCCTTCTTGAGAATGCCAAAGGGGTTGGTGAGGAAGAGTAGAAGGAGAGGGTCAGAATTGGAATCCAAATGGGGGAAACCAATAGGGAATAAAATAAATCCCCTCCTGATGATTCCAATGGGGATGGTTGAGAGGGCAAGGGGTAATTCCTCCAGCTAGGTGTGTATGTGGTATTCAAAAATTATTCCCCTAGCTGGTTCATGAAATATTGTGACCCTTCGTAGAAAAAATGGCTTCTAGACGAAGTGTCAAATTGGAAGAAAATAAAAATACCCTTTTAAAGAGCATGAAAAGACAAATTCAATGAAAAATGATTACAACGATGAAAACGATGCATCAATCAGAGTCTATATGAGCCCATAGCAACAAAAATAAAATTATTTTTTTTCTATGAAAATGGTTTCCTCCCATTTGTCCAATTTGTTGTTACTAATGGTGGAGAATGAATGTGGAAAGGAGGAGAAGGCCCTAAATCTTTCTAAGGTTGTTGCAAGAGAATTGATTGTTGAAAACTGATGGTGTGATTGTTAGGTCATGTTGTAAGTGTGCTCTTCGAGTTTTGTGGATTACTTTTTTGTATTAGGGGCTATTATATGAGTTACTGAACTCTAGAAAATTTTGGGGTCCAATGCACTTATTGGGGGAAATAACTGTGTGGCCAATGAAAAAACTTCCCCCAATATCTATGTTGCTCAACACAAAAGTTGGGGGTAAAATTTACATTCGAAAATTAATTGATGGGGGTCCAAACATTTCTAGGAAGGCCCCTAATGGAGGGGAGAATAGTTAGAGGAATCAAATGGTGAGTTTTGATGATGAAATCTGATGAAAAAATGTGGTTTTATGCGGGAATGGTAGATTTCAAAGTGTTGTGGAGAGAAATGGATTTTGAGGAAATGATTTCCCAGGTAGAAGAGGATCCAACCATGCGAAGGGCACTAGCATAATATGGTTACTCAATTTATTTGAGAACCATTTGATGCAAGCAAGAGAAAGGATATTGTCACGCATAGTTGGGTATTGGGATCCCGATGAGGGGGAATTCATGATCCAATAACAACAAATGGTGATAACAATGAAGGACATATAATTTTTTACAATGCTACCCAACTAGGTGTACTGATAGACGAAACCTATATTACCTCGAGGGAGGTGAGTAGAGAAATTTCTAGATTGTCATTTAATTCCTGGTGCTCAAATATGGGATTCCACTATCCACATGGGGGATATTATGTTATTGGAGACCCAGGTAGTGTCTATAGTAGTGATTTGTATACTAGGGAGTCACTCTTTACACGAGGTATCTAGAGGGAATATGCACATGGTGGAGATGGTGTTAGATGGTACCCACTTTGGGTGGACACAGATACTATTGGCGGTGCTGAAGAAATAATTATCATCATGCAAGAGGGTACAAGGAGGAAACTATGCATTTGGGAAAATTCTATCCACCTTCTTCTTTGAGTGCATTCCTACACTACGTATACATGTACATATCGATATGGGGGGCATAGGAGAGTCGGATGCGCCACAGGGGACAACTATTGGGGAAAGGGGAAGGAGGTGGGATAAAAAATGTGTTCTAGGCTAGTTTCATTGGACACTAGGATCAACTCTTGATTGTGATCTAGGAGTATCTATAATCGGGGATGAACTACTAGGGAGATCTAAATTTACCTTTACTTGTAGTTTGTGCATGGGGGCTAGATGTTAAGTAGCAGTGTGTGAATTTTTAGTGTATATATATTTGTTTCATTTATGATGATATGTCAATATATGGCAATGACACTCTTTTTGTGTGCAACGTGTAGATATAGCACTGATGAGGCCAATATGACAGACAGTGACCAAGAGGGTTATTCCATCTGCGAACACCAGACCATCATGGTTCATGAAGGGGAAGGATTGGTAGAGAGAGATGGAGGATCTCTATTAGATGGTGGACATGTTACTAACTGGGGTATCAGAGTGTGGATGACATACCATGGATGACCACTATATAGGATCTTGTGTACAGGTACAAGAAAAACGATGCTTTATCCTACAGAGGATAGGAGCGACATGAAAAGTGGTATGCGACCTCTTTTTAGGGGACATGTTGCCATTGGAACGAGTTTCTACATTTGATGATGGTGATTAGCATGGGTGGTTTGCATGCCCCCAATGTTTTATGTATTTAGCATTTGATGGACATGTTGGTTGTATAGTATAGTGGTGGACTCAAGTTTATACAAAATTTGATGATGGTTTTTGGTTTTTTTATGTAATATGTTGATGGATACACACACAAAACACACACAAACACACACACATATGGTTTATGAGAAATGAAAATGTACAATGAATGGGATGTATTAATGTGTATGCATGATAGTGTAGAAATAAATGCAAATGATTATCTTCTTGTAGATGCATGTTCTAAATTCCATTCTAGGATGTTGTTTGCAATTGTATCTACAAAGTTATTGTGACTTCTAGGTACATGATTGAATGTGATGGATTCAAATTAATGCACTAGGAATCAAAATCATAGATATGTCTTGAATAATATTGGGTGGTGCACACAATACACACCATTCAACTAATTTATGAGGAACTGGGAATCTAAACAAACATGAAAGTGACATAAGAAATAGTCAAGGGAATCGATTAATAAAATAATCATAGCATCATATTCGACATGATTATTGGTGGTATATCCAATGCAAATCCCATTGGAATGGACGAGGGTAAGTGTGGGGGTAAAGAGGGTCCAAGCTACCAAGGCTAGATTCCAAGAGTGACGACTTACACCATCGACATAACCAATGTAGTAGCAAGAAAAAGGGTCTATATAAAAGGTGAAAGAAGATAATAGATTAGAATAAATATGTGCAAAGTGGATGCAACCAAAATATCCAAAATATGTACATTATACACAAGAAGTGAGAAGAAGTGGTCACAAAGGACTATGATGGAGATATCGAGAGAAAGGGGTGTGTTGGAACTCTAATATCAAAGATGTCGACACATAAAGGATGTGTGTGGTATGAGAATTGGACTATGGGGTAGGAGGAAACATATTGATGGTAGGTGTAAAGTTGGCTTGAAAGACTGACCACTATGGGGCATTGTGTCTTTGTTCATTGGGGTTGTAGGGGTAGGACCAGAAGGATAGGGGGTAGGGGTAGGACCGAAAGGAGGGGAATGGGAAGTGGACATCAACCCTTATGATGGGAAAGGGTTATGAAACACAATTGGTTACAACAAGGAGGGGGGAGTGGGTGGGGTATTGGATCTTTGAGAAGCCTTAGTTGCTTCCCATGCTTTATGCATCACAGGTGGGAGGGGGAACTCATGAGTGCAATTCCCATAGACATTGAAACAAACACACATTTTATTGGTGCAGAAGGGTTGTTTCTTCCACTACTTGGGCACTAGTTTGGTTCCTTGGCTTTGGTTGAAGTCAGGTTGGTTTCCCCCAACATTAGTGAAGGGATTATGACTTCCTTGGGGCCCAGGGTTCTAGTTATTTTTCTTTACTTTCCCTTTATTGTTCTCTTATTATAGTTTGGGGGTGTTGGTTGTTATATTATTTGTAGTGAAAGAAATTAATCCAACTATCTAGTCGAGGTGCATCGAATAGGTGAAGGATCGAATGACGAGTCAAGTCAAGTCGATGGTTAAGTTGACGGTCAAAGTGATTGACTAGGAAGTCAGAAGTCGAAGTGATCGACGAGAAAGTATAAAGGTTATTGAACAAGAGGTCATCAAGAGGTCAAGTGGAAACTAATTAGAGGTTGATTGGTAGTAGACTTGTAAACCAATTGAATCCGACTATAACAAAATCTCGAAATGTTGAATTTTCTTATATGATATAATATTGTATATGATATTCTGTGATAGATTCATATGAGATGATTTATTATGATGATGAATGTACCAAATATATAGAGAACCTAAAGACACATATGGTGACCATCCATGAAAGGATGGGTCTCTAATAATTATAATAACTATTTATTATTATTATTATTATTATTATTATTATATATTAATAATTATATGATTAATTATTAATCTGGGAGACTGTATTCCCAATGTTGTCCAAACATCAACAGTCCCTCTCAACGAGGGAGACATTCTACACCTCAATCACCTCTATTCCATATCACTCCTTGTCATGATAAAGGAAGGACTACGCCTTGACCCATTTACCATAAGTACACCCTCGTGATAAATGTATCCTATATCCCTTGGTCTACATCCCAATCTAGGAGAAGGTTTTCCTAATGCTTACTAGGACGATTCACCATAGGTACACCCCTATCAGTGAATGTCTTCTCAATGTTGAAACATCAACACTCTATCTTAGCTAGGGAGGTATATTTTCACAATGTCTTCATATAGTAGTACACTGACTACTATGTAATCAACTAGTAGCACACTGATACTACCATGCCATCGATAGCTTAAATCATCCACCACATTCTTTATGACTATGCTGCAATCAACCAGTAGCACACAACTACTACAATTCCATC
Source organism: Picea glauca (assembly GCA_000966675.3). Lineage (NCBI taxonomy): Eukaryota > Viridiplantae > Streptophyta > Pinopsida > Pinales > Pinaceae > Picea > Picea glauca. The sequence continues at coordinate 388,745 of JZKD02S0392836.1, read as the reverse complement.
CAACAATACACAACTATTTCCATTTCATAGTAGTACACAACTACTTTCCAGTGGTACACAACCACTACCATAGTCTCATGACTATGTAGCAATCCACTAGTAGCACACAACTACTAGAATGTTAAGTAGTGGTACACAACCACTTCCATAGTCTCACGACTATGTAGCAATCCACTAGTAGCACGCAGCTACTAGCATGTTGTCTAGTGGTACACAACCACTGTCATAGTCTCACGACTACTTATCAATCCACTAGTAGCATAAAACTACTAGCATGCTTTCCAGTGGTACACAACCACTTCCATACTCTCACAACTACGTAGAAATCCACTAGTATAACATAACTAATATCTTGTCAAGTGGTACACAACCACTTCCATAGTCTCACAACTACGTAGCAATACACTAGTAGCAGACATCTACTAGCATGTTGTCCAGTGGTACACAACCACTGTCATAGTCTCACGACTACGTAGCAATCCACTAGTAGCACATGACTAATATCGTGTTGTCTAGTGGTACATAACCACTACCATAGTCTCACGACTATGTAGAAATCCACTAGTAGCACACAACTACTAGCATGTTGTCTAGCGGTACAGAACCATTGTCATAATCTGACAACTACGTAGAAATCCACTAGTAGAACACAACTACTAGCATGTTTTCCAATGGTACACAACCACTTCCATAGTCTCACAACTATGTAGCAATCCAATAGTAGCACACAACTACTACCATGTTGTCTAGTGGTACAAAACCACTATCATAGTCTCATGACTACGTAGTAATCCACTAGTAGCACACAAATACTAGCATGTTGTCTAGTGGTAGACAACCAGTGTCATATTCTCATGACTATGTAGAAATCCACTAGTAGAACACAAATACTAGCATGTTTTACAGTGGTACACAATCACTACCATAGTCTCGTTGCTATGTAGCAATCCACTAGTAGCACACAACTACTAGCATGTTGTGCAGTGGTACACAACCATTTCCATAGTCTCACGGCTATGTATCCATCCACTAGTAGCACACAACTACTAGCATGTTTTCTAGTGGTACATAACCACTGCCATAGTCTCCATGACTATGCTTTGATGTTTCTCCTCTCCTAGTAGTCTTATTCACACCTAGCCATATCGCATGGCATAGGAAATACTATGACTATATCCCCATTCACACCTAGCCACCTCACATGGCATAGGAAAGGATAATTTGCAAGTCTTATTCACACCTATATACCTCACATGGCATAGGAAATACTTGTACTTGGATGTGCATTACTCCCTGAATCACCTCACATGACTGATCAAGGAAATCGTTGGCCAAAGGGGTTAGCCGACTGGAGGAGAGAAACACCACACCTCCCTCTTAACGAGCATGGACATTCTACATCACGCCAATATTGTCTATGAAGTACTCATACTTCACTCTAGACAATGGTTTGGTGATAATGTCCACTATATGCTCATTCGTATATATGTACCAGAGCTCCACGACTCCTCTCTGCACCATGTCTCAGATGAAGTCTTGCAAGAAAATTACGAAGCCATGATGCTTCATGGCTTATAATATTGGTTGCTATATACTTTTAATCTATTGTACTGAGTGACATTGATGCCTTCTCCCTACTCAAACATGAGATCACAGTGATCCCATATTGAAACAACATCCATAAGTATGTTTTTGATTCACTACACTCTCTTCCCATTCAAAATATGTATAACTTTGTAGCTTCATATCTCCATCCAAGGCATATATCAATCCATATCCACTTGTACTATGTAGGTATCTAAATAAATATTTTGATGTCGACCAATGTACATGTCTCAGAATCAAGGTTAAAAGGTCCACATCCCAGTCCTTCTGACTAGATTCCTTCACCGAAACAAGGGAATCCTCTCCAGGAGGTCTCATATCTCCTCAAGGTATAGCCTCATGTATGTCAATCCTGGAGGATGTCTCTCCCATATGAATATGAATAGGAATAGGAATCCTTTCTAAATGAAATTCTCTAAGAAATTGACTCTCTCTTAGATTATTACCACTCTTACTCTGCATGCTCCTTATGAAGCTTGACTCCCTCTGAGGCTATATAGTCTTTGGAGTCATATGCTCCCTATGCATGTGTTGAAATCCTCTTCTTCTTCAAATTATGTTTCTTCTACTATGACCAACACACATCCATCGTATACTCGAATTCATACGGATAGACATGTTGATTTTCTAGTGTTAAATTTAGACAAGCACATTTTTTCTGCAAGTGGTAATTACTTCCAATGATATACAATATTACTTTAGTAAACTCTAGAACATCAGAAGTAATTACACTCAAAACATTCAATTACTTAGAAATTTTGGTCTCTTCCTTAGATCACTTCCCACATGTGAGAGAGAAACATATGTGTGTCTATTGTTGTGTCTTTCAAGTGTCTTTTTATAGTAATGTTAAATTTATCCAAAGAGACATGTCTCTTTGAAAATTAAATTTAAATTTTATTAAATTTTATTTCTTATAAATAGTTGGAGAATACCACCCATAACTACCAAAAGATTAATTTGGTTATAATCCATCCACATATTACTTGACTTTGTTAAATTGTTCCTCTATAATTCATGCGATTCTTTCAATAAATATAGGTAGAAGTAAATTTTTACTAGAAATTACTCCCCATCATAATTTATGGAATTCTTTCTATAATTTAGGTAGGAGTAAAAAGTAAATATGTTGTACATAGAGATTGTAACAACCCCATAAATTGAACACTCCCAACACTTTACTCTACTCTCATTTTCATGGGCCCTCTATGAGGGAGTCAAGCCCAGTCCCGCTATGATACCATGTTGAGTTTTATTATATGAGATATTTTAATGAGATGATATTGTATATGATATTTCATTATAGATTCGTATGAGATGATTTATTATGATGATGAATGTGCCAAATATATAGAGACCATCCATGAAACGATGTGTCTCTAATAATTATAATAACTATTTATTATTATTATTATTAATTATATTATTAATTATTAATCTAGGAGAATGTCTTCCTGATGTTGTCCAAACATCAACATGAAATTCGTGGGATTTGTAGCCAATCATCTGTGTGGATTTGTAACCATTTTTGGGCTACATGATTTAGGGTTTTTCATGTTGTAAATCCTATAAATAAGGCATGTTGTAATTGTATTAATTTGATCAATATTTTATAGGTTGTTCATCATGTAGAGGTAAACCAGATTGGTTGCAATGTTGTTCTTGTGTAAAGAAAGAGAGTATGATGGTGATTGACTCCTAGGTGTAGACCAAGGTTATTTATGTAACTCTTTATTGTTTTTGTTGATACTGGCAAGACCCAACTAGATGATGTATCATCTACTAGTTGTTAGTAGGAGGACTCTTAGTACCCGCATACCCAAAAGGAGCGAGGGTGGATGCTAGTTTGAACAAACAATCATCTTGTTCCTTTCTCTCTCTTAGCAGCGGGAAATGAGTCTATATATTTTCCTATATTTGTTAGGTAGTGGAATGTTGAATTCAGTGCACCCAGTCTTGAGTGATTGATTGATTGATGGGAGTTTGGTGTGGTGTGAAGCATGTTCAATGCTTGTTGTAGCAGAAATAATGAATCAAATAGTTTATGTTGGTGTATCATTAAGCAGTCAAGTACTTATGGGAAAAGGGTGGGACTAATGGATACAATATCTCACTTAAAAAATCTATTCATTTCGTATGAGCATATTCACGCTTCCATTGGTATTTAGATTGAGCTCAAAATCCATCCATAGCCTCGCCTAGACAACAAGAGAGAAATAATCTCAAGGAATGGTAGTTTTCCATTTGGGTTTCCATGGTAAAATTTATGTGTATTGTGTTTGTCATTTATTTTCTTGTTTAAATATGTCTTATCTTTCCTACTAGGTTTAGTGAGGATATTTATTTCCTAACATGTGGTATCAGATCCAAGCTAAGTCATTCTGATACTTGCGGTATCAGATATTTAGTGAGAAAATCTTCGATATGAGATAAACTCTAGGTTTAGTGAGAGTCGTAAGTCAAAGATATTTAAAGTTGTGCTTGAAAGAATGAGAAGTAGTTCAAGAATAGAGATTGAAAAATTCAATGGCCAGAATTTTGAGCTTTAGAAGATTATAATTGAATATTTCCTTGCAGATCAAGAATGATGGGAAGCAATCTATCTAGGTAACATTTTGATAGTTATGTTGAGGGAAGAATGGGAGGAACTCAAGAGAAGGGAAAGGAGTATGATTTTACTTTGTCTTGTAGATTCGATGATGGTGAATGTCTTAGGTGAAGAATTGGCCAAGAAAATGTGGGACAAGTTGGGAAGCTTGTATCATTCGAAATCCACAGTAAATAAGTTGTTCCTTTGAACGAAGTTGTATCCTATGAGGATGAATTATGGGAGCTCAATAACTGAGCATATGAATGTATTTAATGTTGTAATAATCCAGTAATCATTTGTGGATATTAAAATCACAGAGGAGGAGAAATGTATTATCCTATTATGTTCTTTTTTTTACTCTTGGGATAGCTTAGTCATGGCTATAGGGAGTGATTCAATCACATTAGCGCTAAAAGACATGGTTGCATCTCTATTATCATAACAAATAATATGGAAGAACATGGAAGGATCAACCAAATATTCCTTAATGGTGAGAGGTCGATCGTTCGACAAAGATAAAGACAAATTGTCTAGTAGAAAGTCTAAGTCAAAGGGTAGATCTAAATTGCTAGTTTAGTCGACAAGAAGAT